>APFE030379272.1:0-76359 GCA_000404065.3 Pinus taeda | reverse complement strand
TTATATTTGTGGACAAATCTAACCTCCCTAGGAGTCTAAGACTCTCTAGTGACAAACAAACCAAACAAGGGCAATCCTTCTCTAAATACACATTATTCTATGAGAGTTCAAATGTTTTCGATCTTACCTTAGGTCCAACGCTTGTTGTAGCAGTCCAGCCTTGCTGATCCAGATGAGCTCCTCCTTCACTTTCAGACCTGCATACACTAACAAAGCAAACGATTACATAACACCTGAATATCCATCATAAAACAAAGCATATTCATCACATAGACCAAGGAGTACATGAAATAATTCATTAACAACAAATCATTGAGAAGAATGGACTTATTTGTATTAAGGAAACAAAAAAGGAACCATTACAACCTGAGCCTTGGTGTTGTGCAAGCTCCTCCCAGGGTCCAGCAAGAGATTTCCTCTACTTTGACAAGCTCACCCACTCCCACTATGGCAACAAGGAAGGATAGTGATCTCTCCTCACAAGTCAACAAATGGAAGTCCTAATTCCAGCAGCATTTACCCTATAGAATGTTCAGCTTTCAACCTCCCCTCCCTTTGGCCCAATGCCTGTATTTATAGTATTCTAGAGGAGGTTATTCAGTTCCAACATCAATGGGATACTCCCTCTTTTGGATGGGGTAGCTCCTCTCTTGATGGGATAAGCTCCTCTATCATAGGGGTGCATGAACCATCTGGAGGCGCTCAATACACGTCGAAAACTCTTCTAGAAGGCTCTAGAAGTGACCACAAGTAACTTTTTAAAGATGAAACTTGCGCTTTTTGACCTTTACAGGGGTACGCACCCAACCTTTAGCTTACAGAGCGTATTAATACGCAGGTCTAATGTATTTGGAGTGCGTACACGCAGGCAAGGTAGAGAGAACCTGCGTACCCAAAGATAAACATGTTTTCAAGTGACTTTCTCTCTCTTTGAAGTTTTGACATGAAGAGCAGAGGTATGGGGCTTGACAAAGAGGACAATGTGGCTATTGATGAGGCCACATAAACTGCAGATAGTCAAGGTGACAAAATTCAGTGTAACAGCTTATTTCTCAGTCGGGTTTGATCATCCATCAGGTGCAATCTCCACTGTTATATCTGGAGCCCCTAGATCCTATGATATTCACTCATTTTGCATGGTTGACTTGCTTGACCATTAGCACGCGATGAGAGGTGGCTTTCTCTCTCATCCACTAGACACGCATTGGGAACTGAATGGAATCGCTCAGTTTCAACCAAATCCACTTATTGCCCAAGGGTACCCCTGATATACCACTAGTTTTGGAGCGCTAGACCTGCCTTTTACCTTAGAGCTTTTTGCACAGTTTCATAGCTTCCCATGCGACCGAGTGCTCAGGGCCTTTCCTTCTCAACGGTTTTTTCCTAGCGATTGTGCTAATCGCATGTCAGAAAAAGCCTCCGTTTTCTAGTATAAGCCTCCTAACTGTCATTTTTGTACCACACATAGTCCCCATGGGCCACCGGTCAATGCGCTTTGACCGAAGGTCCTCATTGCTCTTGTGTTGGCTGAAAATTGCCATTGTTCAGAGGTTATTTCTAATAGGCTTCGACATCCATAAGACTTTAAACTTCAATGTGAGCTTTTATAGAGTTCAAGAAGCTTTAAGAGAGTTTAAGGATCCATTTTTGGATCACACCTTCCCACTAAAAAGAACTTTTGGTCCACCAAAAGACTGATATACTGGTTTGAGCAGTAAATGAGAGTAATAACACCCTCTACTTTCAGCCTCACTATACTTGCCTTTGCATATTGCCTCTGAGACAAAATCTCTAACCACTTCCCTTCTTGGATGGGTTGGTTGTCTCGGGAAGAACAATTTTCCTCCTTGACTTCATGCAAAACTTATGTTGTGAAGTTTACAGATGGTAGTTTGAGCTTCTTTGCCTTGATCCTTGATCCAAGGTGGCTCAAACAAATGTGAAGTACATCTGCTCCAAAAAACTTTCATTTATACCTATTTGAAAAGTTGCCAAAAACAATTGTTAACAATAGCAGGCATACAGACAACAACTACATGGGCTAACTCCTGCTTCAACAAAGAAACATATTTCACATCTTGTGAACCCTTTCATGTCTTACATCTGCATACAAATGACAAGCCAATAAAACATGCCTTTACAACAAATGACCCTTCAAGTCAAGCATGTAGGAAGAAGACCTTCCGGACTCTTTTCCAAATGATGAAACACTTCATCCTTATCTCCATTTTAGGAACCAAGTTAACTTCTCCCAAGCCAGCATCACATGCATCTCATGCTCTAGCATACATCTCATGATTAAGTACACTGTACTTTCAAAGCTGAAATGATCATATTGTTGCAACAATAAAGTGAGTTTCCTACTTAACTTCTTTCTATTTACCACTTGATAAGATCCTGCAAATTGCATTTATTCCACAAAGAAATGCAAATAGATGAATCACTAGACATGCAGCCTTAATTGGATAAGAATTCTAATCATTTCTTACCAATCCATTTCAAAGGTCCCTCCTTTGTTTGCACATCAGCATCAATATGTGAATCCTCCTGAACCACATCAATCATGGAATCTTTATTTCCATCCCTGCCATTTTATTTTTCCACCTTCTCCTTCAGTTTTGGTGGAAGCAGTGCTAGATTCAAAGTCCAACACCTTTCAACAAGATGCCCTTACTTAAGATAGTAAGTGCAACACATGTGCATCACTTTGACAGTGTGATTTGCCTTGTCCTGTGGACCTTTAGCTGCTTGCTTCTTTTCCTTCAAAAGTTTCCTATATGCAGCCATCCTCTTCCAACATCTAGAAACATAATGGTTATCCAAACCACAAAAGGAACATGCAATTCTTTTTCCATGCTTTACAAAATCAAAAGGACTGTTTTTAGAACCACATTTATACCTGCCTCTTTCACCTTTATTGCCTTCATGAGGAGGTGAAGCAAATGAAGAAGTGCCTCCCTTTGGAACACCATCATTTTCTTCAAGGCTATCAGAGTTTCCACAACTCTCTGGATCAGGTATGTGCTCCTGAACATCTGCATCATGTGAATGATGTTCTGAGCTATTGCATTCCTCCTGAATACAATCCTTACACTTTTGAGGTAGAGGACCTGCAATGAAACTCCTTTTTGGAACTGTTTCAATGGCCTTCATGGCAGCTTTGGAATTCTCTCCATAAGACTGTCCATAGCCAAGACCCAAATACTTAGGCCTTTCCTCAACCATTATTGGCTCAACAATACCATGTGCATGTTTTCCCAATCCTTTTCCTTCGTAGCCCATCTTGGACATTAGCTTGGAACATATGCCTCTGGTATGTTTTTCAAAAGAACCACTATAAGAATTCTTACAGTAATTTGGAAGACAAACAGGAATGGTTTACCTCTTCTTCACGTTGATACTTTGCCAAGGCTTCTTTTGCAACAAAGAGTTGTGACTCCAACTCATGCATTCTTTTCAGGTTCATACTTGCAATATGAAGTTGCATCTCCATTTCCTGCAATTTGTCAGAAAGCATCTGCTTCTCTTCCTCCATGGAATTCAAATGCTCTCTAAGTATGTTGCTCTTCCTTCCATCCTCATACATTTCTCTCACCATATCCATCATGGTGGACAAGTCTTGCTTCATGTCTCCATTAAAGGAACTTCAGGAGCAAGAAGAATTTGAGAACTCACTTGTAGAATTTGTCATTTTCAAAATGCATAAACGAACTTCAAACAAGATTATTAAAGAGCTTACTCAAGAAACATTTTGCGTCAAACCTCTTGTGCTTCAAGGATTTCCCCGAGGTCCTTTGGGATAGAAGAATGCCTTCAACTCCTCTTCCTTCTTGTCCTTCCTGGACTAAGCTATCAATAGCTTTCCCTTCACCTCTGCAAACTCAAACAATAGTCAATCTGCAACCAAGCATACAATCAATGAGGCAATGAGTCCTTGATTGTCAAAACACCTTTCAGACAAGCAATATTTTCCCTATCCATCAAGCATTCTATTACAACCTTCTTTGAAGGTGGGTTTAATCAATCTTAAGCTTTGATACCACCTGATCTGAAAATGGGGCTATTAGGCTTCTTGTCTAACTTACAAGAACCTCTCCCACTTCCAAAGCTTTAAATTTTCCCAAGTCATAATGATTAACCAATACAGAAATAAGAAATGCTTGGAAATATGGGTGTATGCTTGTATTTGTTTTCAGTTGGTTATTTACTTTAAAATCTGTTGTTTGTGCTGATATGGGAAGGTAATTAAACTGATATACAAATGCATATAATAGTAGTTAGAGAAGCTATAAAAACAAACAGATGAGACAACAAGATAATATGGAGTTCACCCTAATATCTTGGGCTATGTCTCCTTGAGCTCTAATCAACTCGATTAGGATCTCTAGGATTATGAAAATAGTTCTTTTACAAGTGCCTACACTTAACTCCAATGTTTTATACAAGAACATTGAGCTCAGAACACCATCTTATCCCTTGGCTCTTGGAGCTCTTCCGCTTTCTAGCTCTGGCTCTTGGCTCTGGCTCTGGCTCTTGCTCTGGCTGTGGCTCTGACTCTAGCTCTGGCTCTGTGGCTCTGGCTCTAGTTCTAGCTCTCAGATCTCACTTCTAGCACTTTCTCTGGCTCTTGGCTCTGGCTTCTCTAAGCTCCTTCTCCCAACGTTTTGCATGCCTCTGTGAGTCGCTCAACTTCGAAGCAACTCCAACAGTAACATGCTACTGTCAATTGAGCTCTCTGGCTTTTCCACTCGACCTTTGAGTAACTCCAAAGACTTTCTACGCATTCAACGTCTTCTCATTGTTTTCTTTTTTTCTACCTATTACAGTGAGCTCTTACTCTGGCTTTCCTACTTCCAGGTTCTTCTTATTGCTTCTTAAGTTGCTCTCTTTTTCTCCCCTTTTACTCTCTATCTATTCGTGGCTCTTAGGACCATTCTCTTCCCCGACTATTCATTTCCTCTTCCACCCTTTCGGTTTTCTTGCTGTTGTTCATTTTGAGTTCCCTGCCTCTGCATCATTGCCACATCCACAGGGAAGTGGCCACTTGTCCTCTCACGAACTGCGCTAGCTCTTCCTCGACGGTTCGATAATCCAGTTGCATTGTGGAATGACTCATCTGCCAACTCATCGTCCACATCAAACTTCAAATATTTATGCATCGTCACTTATTTCTCCATCGGGTCCGATCATCCATCAGGTGCAATCTCCACCATTAGATCTAGAGCTCCCAGATCCTATGATATTCGCTCGTTTCGCACTGTTGACTTGCTCGACCGTTAGTTCGTGATGAGAGGTAGTTTTCTCTCTCATCTGCTAGACACACGTCGAGTGCTAAATGGACTCGCTTGGTTTCAGCCCAATCCGCTTATCGCCCAAGGGTGCACCTGATATACCACTGGTTTTGGAGCGCGGGACCTGCCTTTCGCCTTAGCACTTTCTCCACAGTTTCTCGGCTTCCCATGTGACCGAGCGCTCGAGGCCTTTCCTTCTTGATGGGTTTTTCCCACCAATTGTGCTAATTGTGCATCAAAAATAGCCTCCATTTTCTGGTCTGAGCCTCCTAACTATCATTTTTGCACCATGCACAACCCCCATGGTCCACCGATCAATACTCTTTGACTGAAGGTCCTCATTGCTCTTGTGATGGCTAGAAATTGTTGTTGTTCAGAGGTTAGTTTTGATAGGCTTCGACATCCATAAGACTTTAAAATTCAGTATGAGTTTTTACAGAGTTTGGGTAGCTTTAAGAGAGTTGAAGGATCCAATTTTGGATCAATATTTCAGTTTTAACCATGAAGTAATTCATAAAAATCGAATTCATATTCACAGTCATTGATCTTGAAAAGGGAGTCTACACGGGGCATATGATCCAAATCAAGGGTGGCATTGGATGGATTCCCTTCTTCAGTAGTCTTATGTATTTTCGCTCTAGCAGCCATCTTGCTGCAAGGGAAATTCAAAAAAAAAATTAATCAAAAGATGGATGACAGTGGTGAAAATACACACAAAGTGACAAATAACTCTTTTGGTATATGAATGGAAGCAACAAGTGGAAATGGTTGGAGCCATGGAGTGTTTATAAGTGAAATTAGGCTTAATTTATTGTTTAAATGTAGACATAGGCAATTAATTTGTGGATGGATGCAATTTTTTTTATAATGGGTGATTAAATGGTTAATTAGGCATAGTAAGGACTTTGGCGCGTATGGGAAATGACATTATAATGTGGAGGGTGGTGAATGGGTGAGAAAAAACGGACTAGTGACGTGGAGGTTCATGAATGGATATAAGATAATGGATTTATATGGCACAGGAAGAAGTCAACAGTCAGATGCAGGGAAAACTGCCAGTGGATGGTCGGAGGGAATGATCGTTTATGGTTTCGAGCCTTGGGGGTCTGAAACACTGTGGGGGTGCCACATCACAAAAAGGGGCAACCATTAAAATTGCTTTTCGAACCCCCCCCCCCCCCCCCCCCGACCCCGCGCATTAACGGAAAACGACCAAAGGGGAGTTCAAAAGCTTCCTTCGTCATTGATCCAGGCGGAGTGAATGATCTCTGTTGAAAAGTGTTATGTGATTATCGATGCCCAATATGACGTTTTTCCGTTTCTGCCAATACGATAAAAGTATATGATATGACTTATTTTTCAAGGTCATCAAATCTTATTACAATAATTAAATCCTAATTAAAGAATTTAAGCACTGATTAATCTAAATAACATTTTTTAAAGGCACATTTTGATCTAGCAACCTTAATTTTATTTTCTAAAGTAAATATTTTTCTTTTATTGCTTATCTAACATTTTCATTTTTCCTTCCTTTTTTAAAGAAACTACCTCATCATTTTATTTGATATGGACCTGAAATAATAATCACTCCTAACATTTTTATTTTCCATTTTGTTTTTGGTCCATATCCTAACTTATCATTTTTTTGTGGCATTTTGATTTTTTCATCTAATAACTAACTTATCAAAATTAGAATGTTACAACATCTTCTCTGGGCCATGAGCCTAGTATCTTCCTTCTTTAGTTATTTCATGGGTGACATGTGGCTGGGGGTGGGGATCCCAAGGCCCTTTGATCCAAGGGTTCATCACCCCCATCAAGGGAAACTCCATGAATATTTGATTGCGGTCTTCTTAGGTATTAAATTTTTCTTAGGACTATATTGTTCTTTTCCTTGATAACTACATTTCAACATTTGTGTATTAAATTAACCCCATAGCATCATATCATTATTAATATTTACAACATTATTCAATATATATGAAATTATATAGAAAGAACAAAATGATCATCAATGTAGCAGAACACAAAGGAATAATAGAAGAAAATAATTCAAAGATAGAGACACCAGGATTGGTTGGAGATGATGGAAAAACCCTATAGGAATTTAGAGGGTAAGCTCCTCAGATAGAACACCAAAGGACACTGATGAGAAACAGATCATAGATCAATAGACCAGTATTATTGACGTGGTTAAAACCATCAAAGAATGAAATAGTCCATGGCCTAAGCCAACGTGGCCACTTCAGGCAATTTATTAATAAAAGAAAGAAAAATTACATAACCTTCTCTCATGAACAATAACCTTACAACTTACCCTCCATGCTCTATAAATAGAGATCATGGACCAATCGAGTGTTAAGCCACAGATCAAGTGTTGGTAATACTAAGGAGAGAATGAACTGTTGGATCACTTCATGTCTAGAACATATCATGACCGTCGGATTGTAAGTTACAAAAGTACATAGTAAAGAAACACACTTTACCTAACTCTACACTAGACCAAGTTAATACTTAACTATTTTCCTATGTGTCAGAATATCCTAACATCCCCCCTTCAGAACAACTTGGGATAGGATTGAAGGATGTACAAATATGACACAATAGGAGAAGGAAGGAGGCATTAGAGCCTATCCCCCCTTAGTGACAACTTCTTGAACTCCAACAATAAATCGAATTTTAGTAAACTTCGCCTCTATGAGAGCCTTTGTAAAGATGTCTGCAACTTGATCACCTATTGAACAATATTTTACTTCAAGAACATGGTCATGAATGATCTTTGTGATGAAGTGAATGTGTAGTTCAATATGTTTGCTTCGCTGATGTTGGACTGAATCTTTACATAGTTGAATGGCACTTTGATTATCACACCAAGTGTAGTTGGGTGTTGTTGCTGAAAGCCAAACTCTGACAAGATATGATGAAGCCACAAGGCTTCGTTACTGGATTCTATGGCACCATGATACTCTATTCTATTGAGGAAAGAGAAATGGCACTTTGTTTCTTACAAGCCCATGTAATAGGTCCATAACCAAGAGTGAACACATAACCTGCAGTAGACTTCCGATCATCACGGTCACCAGCCCAATCAGAATCAGTGAAACCAACCAATAGAGGAGATTCTTTTGTACTGTAATGAATCCCAAACTGAATTTTACCTCGAACATAAAGAATTATTCTCTTAGCCACTTTCCAATGACTTTCATGTGGGTTTTTCATAAACCGAACAATAAGGCCAATAACAAAGGAAAGTTCAAGACAAGTATGGGTCAGGTACAAAATGTTTCCTACAAATTGATGGTATAAGGTAGCATCAACTTCAGGGGAAGTACAAGTGACTGAAGGTTTGACTCCAAACTAAAATGGAAAAGGGCTTGGATTATAGTATTCCATGTGAAAGTGACGTAGAAGTTCACAGGCATACTTGGACTAGGAAAGGGAAATACCTTCCTTGGATTGCAAGACATGAAGACCAAGAAAATAATGCAAGTGTCCTAAGTCTATCATTTCAAACTACTTTTTAAGGTTATACTTCACATGCTTTATAAGGTTTGGATCACTACCAGTAAGGATAGGATCATCAACATAAATAACAAGAATGATAATATACTTACCCACTTTCTTGGTGTAGACAATATTGTTGGAATGACACCTAGAAAAGCCAGTATCTAAAAGAAAGCTATCCATTTTGGCATAGCAAGCCCAAGGGGCTTACTTGAGACCATAAAGGGATTTCTTAAGCTGAAATACAAGGCTGGAGTCTATTTGTATAAATCCAGGA
This sequence comes from Pinus taeda, assembly GCA_000404065.3. Lineage (NCBI taxonomy): Eukaryota > Viridiplantae > Streptophyta > Pinopsida > Pinales > Pinaceae > Pinus > Pinus taeda. Next base: position 67,287 of record APFE030379272.1, on the reverse strand, counting down.
GGTTGTTCCATATAGATTTATTCATGCAAGTCCCCATGCAAGAAGGCAGATTTAACATCCATCTGATGGACTTCCCATTTGAAAGAGGAAACAAGGGAAAGAACAAGGTGGATAGAGTTCATTTTGGAAATAGGAGAGAAGGTTTCAGTATAGTCAATGCCTTCAACTTGTAAAAAACCCTTAGCAACAAGACGAGCTTTATTTTTACCTACTTTTCCATCTAGTTCAAACTCAGTTCTGTAAACCCACTTGCACCTAACAATTAAGGAGTGAAATCCCATGTATCATTTTCCAATTATGAACAATATTTTGAATTCATAGTTGCATCCCAATTTGGATGGCATGAAGCTTCTGCAAAGGTGTCAAGATTATAATTCACTGAAGCTTGAGCTAGTAAAGAAGAGGCTCTATCAAACTGAGAACATGTACATCATTGATATGTAGGATCACCTGCAAGAGCACCAGCTCCATCCCGAGTAGCACGTACCCATTTTGGAAGTTGAGAAGCTGAAGGAGGATCCTGAGAAAGTGGGGGAGGATTGTCATCCTCACTGTCATCATCTAAAGAAGAAAATTTTTCATAATTAGAAGGGATAGAGAGAGGTGGCACATCCGCTGAACTAGGCTCGTAGGACGATATTTTTTTAGAAAACTTTACATCTCTTCTAATGGTAACATTTTTTGACTTAGGTGGAAGAAGTCTATATCCTTTGACATCTTTAGAATATCCAACAAAAATAAATTTTTCATTCTTAGGTTATAAAGCTTTATGTTTCTCATCTGGAATATGGGCCCATGCTTCACTTCCAAAAATACGAAAGTGACTTAAATGTGATTTAATTGAGTTCCATGCTTCTTCTGGAGTGAAATTCTTTAAAACCTTAGTAGGAGTGCGATTTAATATGTAATTTGCACAGTTAATTGCTTCTACCCAAAAATTAATACTAAGTCCTTTAGATTGAAGCATACAATTAGCCATTTCCTTTAAGGTGTGATTCTTCCTTTGATATACACTATTTTGTTGTGGATTATATGGAACAATATGTTGAATTTGAATTCCATGCTCAGTGAAAAAGTTGATGAATTTATTGTTAACATATTCTCTGCCATTATCAGATCATAGCTTAAGAATTTGATCTCCAAAATGTTTCTCAACAAAGGCCTTAAAGGCCAAGAACATGTTAAATACTTCACTCTTGATTTTTAAGAAGTATACCTAAGTGCCTCTGGAGAAATCTTTAATGAAAGTTAAGAAATACTTATAGCCAGAGCATGAAAAAACTGGAAGTGGACCACATAAATCACTATGTACAAGTTGTAAAGGGGTTGAGGCGTGTAAAGAGGCATGTTTTTCAAAACTATCCTGATGATGTTTTCCAAGTACACATCCGGAACAAAAACAATCTCTGTAAGATACCATAGGAATACCTATTACTATATTTTCTTTACATAGATTTTGAAGGGAGTGATAGTTTAAGTGACCAAATCGCTCATGCCAAAATTTGTTCACTTCATCATTATGAGAAACAAATATCGAGGGAATAATTGATGACCCAAAGTTGTTAAACTTATACAACCTTGTAGAATCATCAGTAATGCGAGTAGCTAAAATCTGTCTAGGATCTCTTAGGTCCTTAATTATAACATCGTGAGATGAAAATTCAACAGTTTTACATTCACTTGAATGAGTTATCTGATATACAAATAGAAGGTTGCAGGATAAGGTTGGAACACATAATACATCATTAAATTGACCATTGTCTAGATGAACAATTCCAATCCCTACAACACTAAGAGATCTGTCATCACCAACATATATATTTTTGGTGTTATAGAAGAAAACATGGCTTCGTTTTTGGCCGTGTGATAAGAATCTCCAAAATCAATGAGCCACTCATGAGATTGAGAAGAAGAAGATGCATTTATTGCATAACCAGACTGATATTCTTGACAACCACATTCAAAAAGTGTTATTCCTAAAGATGAGGTTGAAGTTGAAGAGTGCCCCAAATGGATGTTATGTTTCTTCATTATTTCTTCCAAGCCTTCCATCTTCTTAAAGAATTTGGATTCTAAGTGGCCATCTTAATTACAAAGGTTGAAATGTCTATCAATATTCTTCCCTTTGTTTTTATTTTCTTTATCCTTTTGTTGAATTGATTTTTCTTTTTGAGAATGAAATTGCTTAGGACCCTTGTTTGGTTTGGGACCATTCTTTTTAGGATACAACTTCTCAGGATTCTTTGAATTTGGTTGTTGCTGGGTGGCTAAGGATTTCTTAGAAGAGTTTCCAAGATTAATAAGATTGATATGTAAGAGTTTTTCTTGTTCTCTTATTAAATAATCACAAAAGGCATCAAAATAGGGGGACTTGTAGTCTTGTCCTTGAGAAATAAAGGCTTCTCCAGTAGAATGGAAGGTGGAGACAAAAACAGAGTAGGCTACCATCTTCTTTGTTAACCTTGGCGCCTTCCAAGAGAAGTCTAAGGGTCTTGAACTTGGACAAAAAATATTCAACGAAAGAAAAATTATTGGGTCCAATGTAAGCAACTCATTTTCGAGTTGATGGGCTCTAATTTCATTTTTAATTCCAAAAAATTTAATGAGCTATTTCACTGCTTCATTAGGGGTATCAAATTCTGCGATATGGAATCTAAGGTTTAGAGAGATAGATATCCTTATCAACCCGCGTGCTTGATCTTGCCTATTTTTACATTTGGTTTCCTTATCTTCATCTTTAGGTTTAGTTTCTTGGCTTGAGGCTATTATGTAAAGACCTTTACTTCTAAATAAATCCACAATGTAGGACCACCATTGGAAGTAGTTGGGGCTATCAAGAATAACTTGGCATGGACTTTCCATTTTAATAGAAACTGAAGTTATAGATTCTGACACTAAGTGTTCCAATGGAAAGATCTTGAAAAAATAGGCCGATTAAAAAAAAAGACTTTGAAAATAGCTTCCAAATGAAGAAGTTATGGGTTTTTGAATGAAAGTTGTTGAAGATGCCAACAAAGTGCGTGAATGTGTAGAAGTGAATGATAATTTTATATTTTTAAAAAAAATCCCCCTCCCTTTCCAAACTTAATCTAATTATCTCACTTAAAAAAAAATTATGTGACTCACTTTTATAAATAAGTGAAAGTCACTTTTACAATAGTACTTTATGAGCTACCCACTAAATTGTAACTTAAATAAAAGATAAAGAGACTTTAGAATTATAAGTGACTCACTTTATGTAATGGGTGAGAACACTTTTACATAAAGTAACTTTAAAACATAAGTTACATGTGCTTTTTGAAAAATTAACTCAACAAAACAAAAATACTTGAACTCAAGACATCTATTCTCATAAAGTAACTTTGGACCAAGTGAGCTAGTTTAAAATGTTAGTAATTTTTGGAAAAGAGGAAGGGGTTTTTTTTTTTAGTCACTAAAGCTTTGGGGTGCGTGCTTACTTGAAAAATATTTTTTTGCATACAAAACAAAAAACCACACAACCTAACACGGACATACAAAAAAACCCAAACCTTATGGCTTCAACTTAGCTTTTGCTGCAAACTAAATATTTTCCTTAATGTTTCTGATTTTCCAATATCACATTAAGGCACAACAGAAAAGAGAATACGCATGAGAAAAATATTTCCTTTCTCTTTCTAATTTGTCCAGATCTCATAGATTAGTGAGAAAAGAGCATACACAGAAATGAAAGGTATAGATCTGGTAAAAAATAGAGAGATAAATAAATCAAAATAAACAAAGAGATAAATAGCTAAAATTGCAAATAAAGAATGTATACCTCTAGATCTTAAAAATGACATAGCTAGGGGTACCAAAAACCTTTCTGTGTGAAACAAAAGGGGTTCGTCATTGGAACAGATGCTACTAACACAATAGAGCAGTCCTCTCGGCCCGAAAGTAGTAGGAAATAATATATATAGGAAATGATAGTCAGATGTAGTTGTACCGACTTCTGATTTGGATCACCAACGGATGTAGCCCTCAAATAGCTCTGATACCATGTAGGAATTTATAGGGTAAGTTCCTCAGATAGAACACCAAAGGACACCACTCACAAATAGATCACGGATCAATACACCAGTGTTATTGATGTGTTAAAACCTTTAAAGAAGGAAATAGTACATGACCTGAACCAACGTGACCACTTCATGTAATTTATTAATAAAATAAAGAAAATTTACATAATATTCTCTCATGAACAATCACTTTACAAATGACCCTCCATTCTCTTTAAATAGAGATCATCGACCAATCGGGTGTTAAGCCATGGATCAAGTGTCGGTAATACCAAGGAGAGAATGAACCATCGGATCACTTGATGTCTAGAGCATATCGTGACCGTTAGATTGTAAGTTACAAAAGTACATAGTAAAGAAACACACTTTACCTAACTCTACACTAGACCAAGTTATACTTAACTATTTCCTATGTGTCGAAATATCCTAACAAATCCACTACAAGTAAAACCCTTTAAAATTGTTCTTCTTATTAGATTGTAATTGAATTATTCAGAAAAGAGAGTATAGTGATCCATATCTTAATCTATATAAATATCCAACAACATCAACTAAATAATATCCATGAAGATGATCCCAACAAAATAAATCTAATAAGATCCAAAAGTTGATTCCAACAAAAGTATTGATCAGATGTCACTTCACTAGGTTGTAGTCAACTTTAGTCATTTGTGGTCAACTATATGCAATTGCGGTCAACTACATGCAATTGTGGAAATTGAAGAAAAATAAAACCTACTTTCCAACCACAGGGAAGACATGTTGTGCGTGCGGCTGAAAGAATTCATTTGCTCAGATGAGGTGGCATTCATGCGATTGTAGCTAATATTTTACCGTGGTAAGCCTGCAATTGAGACTCAAAACCATAAAATAGAGATGTGAACTTCAAATCTTGCAATTTCACCTTTGTGCAAACCAATTCTCTGCAGACCTATCTCAGAGTTGTGCGAGCCAAAACTAAGGAAGAGAATAGAAGAATGCTCCAATATTATTGTCCAAAAGAGGGTCACATGACTTATATTTATAACCTTCCAAGGGAGTCAAATTTGATTTAGGATCAACCTAATCAAATATGCACAGGTGGTTCCTAATTCAAAAAATACACTTTTCCTTATTCAAATTGAGTGCTTCAATAGTCAAAATTGATCCTCTTGAAAAGAAGAATTTCGTCTCATGGCTGGAATTTGTCACTAAGTTGAAAAATTAACACTCCCTATCAGCTAGGGTGAAATTCCAACTACATCATGTAATCATTGCAAGTATCACGTCATCAAATCATATATTTTCTCAAGTATCTCATCATCAAATGTTGCCACTACTCATTTCTAATCATTGATTCTTATTTCTACTTATCTCTTGATTGTCCCTGCTAATATGTTGAACATTGTTGAATATAAAAGAATAATATTTTGATATTGGAGGAGAACCTAAGCTACCACCTTATATTTGTTGGGGAGCCACTTCTACCACCCATAATCACTGCTACCAGGGAGCCCAATTATAACACCCAGGAAAAATTAGAGAGGTTATCATGAGGGAGCATATATCAACTTGGAACTGCATCGGTGAGCACATCTCAACTCAGAAACCAATTACAATGAGGAAGGTTCCATTTGACACTCTCGCCTCATGTCCATGACAGTGGGGAGGTTCTTACAAGACACTCTCACCCCATGTTGAGCAATAGGCAAGATACCACTTACCAAGCAAGGATCACAACCATCCCATGATGCAATCAATGGGAAAGGTCTCACTTTCTATACAAGGTAAGGATCAAAACCATCCCATTTCTTGTTGATCTTCCCAACAATGACACTTAATAGTCATGTGTTAGAACACCTGCATCATAATCAACTTGAATTGTACACCACCAAGAACTCTCTCAACTTGTTTCCCAGATAGGGAGTGGTATTCCCAACAAGCCTAGCTTGTGGGCATGAAAAAAGTTACCGATCAAATGAAAACTATCACCTCAAAACGAGAACTCTAGCAGAAAAACCCCCAAAAAACACGAGAAAACAACTTGAAAAGGAAAGGTGTTGATGCTGCATCACCACTTTTTATTTCTGGGCTAAATTTTTAATATTTTTTAAAAATAAGAAAAATGCAATAAAATCTAATTTTTTTGGTGCAAAAAACACCCTAAAAACGAAAAGTGTTGACGTTAGAATAACTTCTTTTTTTTCAAGGCAAATTTTTTACGTTTTCTCGCAATGGCATTAAAGATGAAATATCATGACTCCAAAAAACCTTAAAATTCCAACAATTTTCATGCATGACATTAAAGATAAAATATTATGACTCGAAAAAGCTTAAAATTCTAACAATTTTCAGGCATGACATTAAATATAGAATATCATGTATCTAAAAAACCTTAAAATTCCAACAATTTTCAGCCATGATGTTAAAGATAAAATACTTATAATTATTTTCAACCATAGCCTTAAAGATAAAATATCATGACATAGAAAAACCTTAATTTTTTTGACAATTTTTTTACCATTGAATCAAAACCAAATATCACGACTACAAAAAACCTTAGGTTTTCAATATATTTCAAGCATGGCATTATGGAAAAATTACATGACTAAAAAAAACTTTAAAAAATAACATTTGAAAGAAATAGTTGTTATACTAAGAGTAATTTATTTTTTAAATGCTAAAAGTATAGCTATTTTAAAATATTAACCTAAGACAACTTGACACATTGCAATGAATTTAAAAATCAACCATCAAATAGACATGTTGTGTAGGCGAACTTGGCCTATTGCAATGAAATCTTAAAAATCCACCATGGAATTGACACACTGTGGGGGAAACTTGGTAAACTATAACGAGAACTTTAAAATCAATTATCAAACTGAAACATAATGGGGCAAGGCTGCTTGTCAATGGTTGACACGAACCTTGGAAAAAAATAAAAATAATAATAATAAATAATAATAATAGATATATAATTAAATAAGAAATGAAAATACAAACAAAACAAAAATTAAAAAGATTGAAATTTTTTAAATTAAAACAAAAACAAAACATAAAAGTTAAAAAAAATATAATTAATAAATAAAAAATGTATTAAAGCATAAAAGAAATTGCACGCTTGAGGGTGGGGTGGCAAAGAAATTGTTCGCTCAAGGGTGGGGTGGCAGATTAAGAAGTGTGGCTTCATTGGGACGTTCAGTTGTTGTTCGCAATAGGAGAACTTCGGCACAATAGGAGATGTTTCAATCTATGATGGACAAGGTGAAATCTCATGACATGGTGTAGGGGGAAGAACACGAGTTAGTTATGGCCAAGCTGGAGCAACTCCATTACTTTCAATGCCACATTTGTGAATGAATTGTGGTTTTTTGGCGTGGAAAAAATATTCTCACTGAGAAACTTGGGAAGCTAGAAACCTAGCTTTCTCACTTTGAGCAACATATTCACTTCTGATTACTGATTATAGTAACTAGTGTCTTGTTAGTTATTTTTTTTCGTGTAAGGCCTATAAGGTTGTGGATATCTCAGTTGGGTATTTTTCTTTTTGTATGTAGCATGGTAATAACATTGGTCAACAAACCTGGTCGGGGTGAAGCCACATGCATTTTGACATCTTTATACATACTTTTTGAGTAATGAAAAATCCTCAACTTGCAGAAAAAAAAAAAGTATAAAAAAAAATTTAAAAATTTAAAAGATGACAACAAAAAAGATCAAACATAAAAAAATATATAAAAAATATCTTCTGGAGAAATCACAAAGTAGTTTTTAAGGTCAACACCTTTCAACCCACTACTATGGTTCATCATTATATACATATATATATATATATATATTATATATATATTTATATATAGTTAAAAAATAAAATTCCAAAAAAACATAATTTAGGGAAATATTCAAACAAAAAATAAACAAATAAAAAACTAATGGATAAATGAAGAAATAAAACTAAAAAATATACAACAAAAACAATTTTAAAAATATATTGGAAAAACATTAGAACAAAAAACATTAAAAAAAAAAATAATATTAACAAATATAACATAACTAAAAAACAATTTTAAAAATATATTGAAAAAACATAGAACAAAAACATTAAAAAATAAAAATAATATTAAACATATAAAATTTTAAAAAATATAGTTAAAGTTAACCAGAATAATCATTAAAAATTTTTAAAAAAATGTAATAATTTAAAATGAAAGAATAATAATAAACACAGTTAAAGAGAACATAAAATTATATTAGAAAAAAAGAATAATTATAATTTTAAAAAAAATTATAATTAAAAATTTAAATAACATTAGAGATAAAAAAACATATTTTTAAATTTTAAATTTTTTATAAAAAAGCAATTAAAAATTTTAATTAAAAAAGTTTAAACATAAAATGTAAGAAGAAAGAGCTTCCTCGCCTCACCCTGGCTGACAGTTGATTTCGGGGAAGGGTCGATGGGGGCTTCATGGCGGCTCCACTGACCTTGTGGTGGCCCTTAGGCCCTGCCTGGATGAGGGTTAACTCCTAGAATCAACCCATGACAATGCGGGGGGCGAGGGCTATTTTTTTTTCTTAAATTTTAATTGATTTTTTAAAATTATTGATTAATATTTTTCAAAATAATATATTTTATTATATTCAATATTTTTTTAATTGTTTTTAATGAATTTTTTTAATGTTTTTTCTAGATTATATTTGTTTTTTTTGTTTTTAAATTAATTTTTGATGTTTTATTGTTTTCTTTTTAATGTTTTTTTTTTTTTAAATTAATTGTATTTTTTATTTGTATGTTTTAATTTTTTATTCTTTGGATTTCATTTTTTTTTTTGTTTTTTTTTGTTGTTTTCTATATATATTGTTTTTTTTTACATTGTACGTTTTATTTTATTTTTAACAATTTGTTTTGTTATTTTTACTTTAAAAAAAAATTGAATCATTTTTTTTTTAAATAAACTTCAAATGTCACTCTCTTTGGGTATAAAATTCATAAAAATTTCATAAACTTTTCTATTTTTCCAACTTCTTTTATTCATGTTTTCATAAAAATCTTTTATTTAACATGTCATTTTTACCGTAAAGATCTTGAAATGCATATTTTTTAATTATATCTATATGCAAAATAGATATTTTGTCGAGTGATTAAAATTATTATTTTTTAGTGACAATTATTTTATGTGTGTTGAGGTATTAATTAGTGATATATAAATTTATAAAAAGTCTTAGTCTCAAAATATTAATGTTATTATTTTAAACTTTGCAAAAACAATTAAAAAATTCACTGTAGAAAAACATTGCAAATAAAAATAAAAAAACACATGTTTGGAAAACATTTAAAAAACAAACATTTTAGGACAAAAAACAAGAAGAGTAATAAAACAACTCGAAAAATGGTTTAATAATCAACATTTAAAAAATTTGTGCATACTTACAACATCTGAAATTTTTACGTGAAAAGAGATGCCTTAAAAAAATGTTGATGATTTTCAAAATCTGCATGAAAACTACAAACATTTTAAAAAGAGTATTTCCACGCTTAATACACCAGAAAATGTAAAGTGTCAAAAATAAGTCATCTAAAAGAAGGGATTGATGTTGCATCAACACTTATCAAAATCAATATGAAAATCACTAACATCTAAAAAAAATGTTGATACTTGATACATAAGAAATCTAAAGTGTCAAAAATATGCTCCAAAAAAATTGGTTGATGCTACATCAACACTTTTCAAAATCAACATGAAAATCACAAACATTTTAAAGAAAATGTTCATACTTGATACATAAGAAAATTTAAAGTGTTAAATACTTTTCAAAATCAGATGTTTTTTTTCTACCTCAAAAAAAGGGGTAGTCGGTAAAGTTCTCATTTGATCAGTAACTATGTTTATGATGCCAGTTGGGGTATACTTAGAATAGAAGAAAACAACGGAGCTATCTTCTATGACTCTATGGATGAAAGATAGGGGATCAACATCTACAACCCTATTGTTCAAATATACCTCAACCCCATGACCCCTCTATCTCAATTACTAACATTGGGAGCTCATACAAGGGGATGATTTGGCTTAGCGATCTTGATAATTATTGCTCTCTATAGATTAGAAACATATTAGTGTGCTCATATCTAGTATTGCCTTGAACAACTCACTAAAAGGTTCAATCATCATGTCTTAATAGTAGTAGTTTCTTGTTCATATAGGACATCGAATCAAATATTATATTCGAACAAATAGGTATCACACAAAATATACCTTATTTATCCTCCCTCTCATATAGGCAACAACCACAAGCCTAATATTTTCTTGTACAATAGCACCAGCTAAAGATATCTCAATCCCAACTATATACGAGATTCTCTCCCAATTAGACCCCGCTCATTATTATCACAATGTATCCTTGTCATATCTAGAACCTACTCAAACAACTCTTCAAAGACATTCTTCAACCTACCTAATAGCTAGCCATGCCAGCCACATCATACTTAACTGTTGGGCGTGGAATCCCTCCCAATGCATGTTTTGGGGCTTAAAGCCCAAGTTTTGACTAACTCCATTGAAAATACTCCGCGAATTGTGGGTGCGGAGCGCAAAGTTGTAATACAGTCATAGGGTTGTCCACCCTTGTTTTGGTAATGTAATGTCGGCTCGAAAGATCTTCCCATGGTCCCTGGACCATGAGATTATATAAATAGAGCGAGGTTCTAAGTGTAAAAATAGGATCAAATAGAAGAATCTGACGTATTTACGGCAAAGGAATATAAGCATTGAGTCTAAGTATACGTCATGTCCTTGGGTCGTAGAGTAGGAGAAGGCTCTGCAGCTGAGTGTACAGAGGCCTAGTAGCCCATAGCTGAGTGTGCACACCCCTATAGTTGAGTGCGCAAGGTAGGTCAAGTCTGTAACTGTTGGAAGAATTAATAAAATAGAAGTTTTACCATATTTTTGTGTATCTTTTCCTATTTTATGTATTGTTGGGTATGAATTACAAGTTTAGTATTCATGCATTGTGAAAACTCATATGAATGTGCTGAATAAGTAAATATAATATAAGGCATGTATTTACACGAAGATAACTAACTGCTACAAGAAGATAAGTAAAGATCTTGGGTGTGACCTATGGAAATAGTACAGATTGTTGTTCCAGTAGCGCGAAAGCCCCACAGCCCTGGTTAGGGTTGTGTAGAGGTGAATATATCAGGGTGCAAAGGCTAGGGAAGTGTACGAAGGGACTCACAGTTGGACCAAATCAACCTCTCAGACATCTCAAGGGTGTGGAAACCTCGTTCCAGCACCCTCCCCGTACTACTTTGCGTGAGACCTCAGTCTGCGCTTCGCGGACTGTTGATGAAAGGGCCACTAGTACAGGGATTTGTTTGGCTAATTGACTCTGAACCTAAGTCAGGTCCCAACAAGCCAACAAATGGTTTTGTTGCTAGAACCACAATCTGCATAGAGATGTCTAATATTGTATCATTGGAATCCAACTAAGAAAGAAATTGATGGTTCATTGGACAGAAGAATTCATGAGTTCGCGGTGTAGGAGAGAAGGAATCCATGACTATCAAAAGAAGAGTGGTTAGACTACTACTTGTACATAGAGTCCATGAAATTTTCTTCGCATCTTTCCCTACTGAGTTGTACGAGTGGATCGCCAAGCTAGCAGATAGCTAGGGGAGGTGCAAGCTCGATAGTCCTATTGTGTGGACCCCAAATTTGGTGCGCAATTAGAAGCATCGGAGGATTCATCACTAAGTTCACGGTAGATACTTGAGTTAGCTATAGCGAGGCAGAATGACGCTTTCTCAAAGGACCGCGAGGTAAGTACATTAAGTCTCTGAACACTTGGATTAAAATGCTACTATGTGAAAAGCGGGTTATGCGAATACATTGATGTTTGGGGTTATGCAAGGTGGGAGAATTTACAGAAATGATGGTAGTGCAAAATCAGAAACTAGCCCCTTGATTTTACCTCCGTGAGGGAATGAGGAAGAGCTCGCGAAGGTCTCAGCAAGAACTGCGATCAATTTGATAAGGCAGAGGATTGTGCGCATACCACCCCCACCCAGACCATCACCAGTTTCATCATCTTCACCCCCATCTTCGCCCACACCACCTCCGTGACCATTGTGAGTCAATATGGCAAGTGTGATAAAGTTGTCGATGTTCAAGGGAGTAGGAATGAAGATCCAGACCAGTTTTGGTTCATGATAAAAGTTGTGTGGGAAGCGCAGGGAGTTACGAATAACAATATAAATAAGCCAATGTTAGTCAGAGCTCTGTAGGATCGCACGTTAACCTAGTATATTAAGCATTCTAATGACAATCCAAATGTAGGGATCGCAGATATCCAAACTACACTGAAAAGAAAATCTAGCTGGCTGAAATCAGAGGTGCAGTCAATCATTGGGTTCAAGGAGATCATGATGCTACCAGGTGAGACTCCTTGGAAGTTGGATTAGAGATTGAAGTGCACAATTCGCAAAGCTAATATGGCCTTGACAGATGGACAACACCGCAAATGGTTTGTAGCATTGCTAACATCGCATTTAAGGAAAACGTTGTCACAACAGAGGCTAACAACTCAGGTCAAGGCCTTGGAGATCGTGATGAGGCTGCATGAAAACTTGATATAGGATCCTAACCTGGGAGTTCAGCAGATCCATGTGCAGTTGAAAAACTTGTGCCTTGAGAAGCAGATTTAGAAACAAGACAAGACAAGTCACCCGAAAGTGCACGATGAGGTATGGTGCATAAAGTGCAAGGGTCAGTGTCATGACAAGGACCACTACCCAGTGTTAATGAATCACCTCATGGGAGGAGGACCTGGAAGCGGTCGTGGACAACTGATATGTTACAATTGCGAGGACATTATGCCTGTGATTGTACGAATCCAACACACCCCTCATGCTTGTATTGTACATTTTTTGATCATGAGACAGAGGATTGTCCCACAATGATAGCGAGGCTACATGACAAAGGAGAGCTCCAACCTCCCCAGACTCAAAACCTACAAATGATGAGGTCTGAGCCACATGAGGAAGAACCTAACATAAATATTGTACTCCGAAGTGGGATGACGACGAGGGACGATAAAGGCAAGCAGCCTGAAGATAGTACTTGGGTTCACAAGACTTCGATGAAAGAACCAAAGTTTGATTTGGAGTGTGCTAAGGAAACCTTCATGGAAGATAGGAATAGCTTCACTAATATGTCCACTTCAAGAAGTAAGGATAGACCAGAGCCAGAAATGGACCCATTGATGCTCACAATGTTCCAAGAAACATGCATGAAGTTGTTGTGCGACAACAAGGCTATAAAGGGACTACATGAACTCATAAATATATGCACTGGGACTGTGCCAGGAGAACTACATGTAGTCTGGAATATTTGAAAGCATGCAACGACAGTGGGAAATGAAATGAGGTTGACTGTGCGGATTGGGGAATATGAGATCGACCAAGTGATTCTAAACCTAGGATCATACGCGAACGTTCTGCCAGAGCAGACATGGGAGTGCATGGGAAGGCCTATGCTGCAATGATCTCGTATCCAATTGTGAATGGCTAACCAGCAAAAGATCCTACCTATGGGAGGATTGCAAGGAATCAATGTAGATATTGAAGGAGCAAGCACGCTGGCAGATTTTGAAGTGATAGAGATTGTTGGTGATAGCAATCCCTACTCTACTCTATTAGGAATAGATTGGGCCACCGACATGAACATGGTGATAAATCTAAAGAAGCGCAAGATGATTTTTGAGAAAACGTTTCCGCGCATAGTTGTACCTTTGGACCCTATAGAAGGATCATGCTACACAAAGCCAGTGTGTGACTATGAAAGCGACGATGATTTAGATTGCATCTACAAGATAACCGCACAAGAGTAGGACTCGGTAAATCCCACCACAGATGGATGAATTTCATGGGAGCGCAAAAGCTCCTGTACATCGAATTCGGATGAAGAGATAGAGCGATGGTAGAACCAGTTACACGAGGTAACCATGCTAAACTGCAACATGATGACAATATCGTTGCACTATGTATCAATAGAAATAAGGGATCTGCCTACATATGATGGGTTAAGTGAGGTCGATGCCTCCCTGAATATATTTGAAAGAGAGGCGTCGGAACAGCAACGTTTCGAAGCTCTGAAATGGGTGCTACGTGCTATGCCTGTGAGGTGGTGGGGTACGCACCAAGGAAGCTTTGAGAACTATCATGAATGCAGGAGAATGATGCGGATGCAGTTTGGGAAGCCTCAAATGTGATTAAAACAAAAGTATGACAGATGGGATGATCCATGCGTGCACCTTTCTAGATGGATATAATCATATGTTACAAAACCTGTGCGGATGCACATAGACTTCGTGTTAAGAGACATGGTCAATAAGCATGTATGGGCAAGGCAATGGCGTAGACGACCCCTCCAGTTGGAACAATGGAGTATGGAAAGAATGAGTGTGTCGAAGGTTATCCACATAGCAACCTTTAACGAAGTGTGTGAAGTTCTCAAGAAGGTATATGGTGCACAACAGACTAATTGGGACCTACGTGTACCAGTGGTTCTGTGGCTTATAGGACAACGTGCAAGAAACTGACAGAGAAGATGCCCTCGAGGTTGGAGTATGGAGCGAACACTGTAATCCTCATATAGTATAAAATGCCTAGTCCGCACATAGCACCACCGGTAGATCTGATGACTCACGGAGCATTGGAAGAAGGGCTCGCATAGTTGGACAAAGCAGAATGCTTGAGACCTGAGGAAGAAATCCGACAGGGTGATCTTAGGCTCCAAGAACTTATGAAAGAAATGGTGCGATTAAGGGAGAAAAGCACTCTGGTGGAAGTGGAAGTCAAGAAGCTTGAGGACGAAATAAAGATGGATTTTCTCGATAAAAAAACTAGGGTGATAAAAAAAAGTGCACACAACCACATTGATGAATTTGGGGACTATTGCCAAGAGTTAATCAGCTTGATGCCCTGGATTGGGCCACATATTACTAAACGGATCACCCATGGTGGCACGCCGTAGATGATAAAGTGTGCGACACAGCCAGTAACAATAAAAGGTGGATGTTTTTGAGGAAAAGCGATGTTTTTCCAGACTCGATTCATCCCGGACAACATCATCTTTGAGGGCACGCACCTGGGAAGGGTGCCGAACTTGAAGTTTAAAGATTGGGATCTCACTGACCACGAGAAATTCCCTCACCTAGAGACCACATAGCTCATGAAGCCCAAGCAGAACACCGCGACAAGAGTTATAGAATTGGAGCCATGCTAGTGGTTACAAGAAGTTGAAAAGGCAGGGTTATCAAACCTACTCTAGGTGCCCCATTACCATCGCGCCCCGGTGACGATATTCGTCATCAGGTAGCTCTTCTGCCTGGTGCATGATGGGTGTTTATGGTTGGAGGAGCCCATCCCCATCACAAACCACTCAATCCATCGCACTACCTAGCTCCCATGTAAAGGGGAGGACCCAATAGACATTTCGGAAGGAAAGAGCAGTGATTTGGCCATCGCAGAGGCCATGAAAAAGAAATACAAGCTAGAGAACAAGAAAAGATGCTACGCAATATCCAACATCAACAACAAAGAATTTAAAGTTGCAACCCATATACTAACCGGTAAACTCATGCATAAGCGTCGCTCAGATGAGGTTCCCACACCAGTGGTTGCACTTGCTGAGCAATGTGTGAAAGGGGTCTAGTTTAATTGGTCTGAGTTCTTGTGTAAGGAGTTCCTAGAAAATTATCATGACACACAGGAACAAGGAAAAACATTCCACTATGCATGGCTTATGTTGTTCATAGAGTAACTGGTGGCGGGGTAATTGTTGGAGGACAGCTAGTTCCCAACGATTGTAAGGGATATCCTAGAGGCTGTGATGTGTGTTTCACTATGGGCTACTAAGGACGTGAACTAGATCTACGATAGTAAGATATTCTGGGTGTTCATGGAGATGAACATCAAAATGGGGATTAACTACAACTTATGGTTATCACCCATTGTCTTCAACAACCTGCAAAGTTTTGCAAAATTTAAAGCAGACTTCCACCACATATACCTAAGGGCATGCAAGGACCTTGCAAAGAAGTGGAGTGAACTACCCTTCATAGCCACCGATGATGTGATTTTCAATGTACTGGAGAGGTGGCCGCCGAAATGGAGTGCCCCAAACATCACCGCAGTGGAAAAGTATGTTGCGCAAAATAAGGATGAGGCCAAACTTCACATGGAAAAGTTGGAAGAAAGGAGAAGGCATGAAGTAGCGAAAAGAAAAGCGCAGGAGGCATGAGATGTTGCACGGGCAGCAATAGAATAGAAAAAGGTGATCGCAGCAGCAGCACAGAAGGCATCAGAGAAGGTGCAAGAGGGCCAGAAGTCGCCTTCACTGGAGCAAGAGAAAGAGATGGAAATAGAGGAAGAGGAGGGCAGCGCAGACCCAATAACACTGTCAACATAATTGAAGCGCCATCACCTGAGTGAGTGGACGAGGCCGTGCAAGAAGGTCAAAGCATCTAAACTATCTATCGACCTGATCACCCTTACTAAAGGGGATCTACACGACATAGGCGAGACGGTGCATGACGTCACCACCAAGTCCCTACAGAACTCCGTGAAGGATAATCAGATTGTGTTGGGGGCCCTCCAAGCATAGATTTAGGAGTTGCAGGTGCACACTCCTTAGGCTAGTACTCTTTCAACCAACCTCGCAATAGGGACAGGTGCAGCCTAGGAAATGCTACGCTCTCAGACAACCAACACAATAGTGCTACCAGAGGGGGCACTGGTTACAACAAATGAGGTCGATAGGCCTACAGTTAGCACCTTGAAAGGCATCAAGGTCAACATGGCTACGATCCCGTGGGAGACGCTCTATGTTCTGCAGGATGGGATTACTACAGAACTGTGGGCTAGGGAGAGTCACGCATTGTAGGTGCTGAGTGAGCAGAAAATCAACATGGAACAGTTGAGATTGCAGTGCGATGAGGTCATGTCTTAAAATCGGCATCTGGTGCAGGTACTTGAAGAAGCCTACTAGATGATCCCTAAGCTGGCCATCCCAGTAGACACACCAGTAGAGATATGCATCCACAAATTAGCAACAAGGGTGTGTGACGCATGAGAAGAAATGGCCAAGGTTTATCTGGAGTTGAACCTTTAGATAGTAGAGTTGTGGTTGAAGGTGTAGCCATCCACTCCTCCAAAAGTAAGAGAACAACGCACCAGCACTATTACATCGGGGATAGAAGAGATCAGCAATGCAGTCAAGGAATGCACTAGACTGTTGGAAGAGTCATTCGAGGTCCTCACCAATCTACAGGAGGACCATAACATCCAGCCCTTAGAGATAGAGGCACGTGAGCTCCAGCAGTGGTATGACAATGTCAAAGGTACTATGCAGATAGTAGCCCTCACTCAAAGGCTTGCGTGAATGCAACAGCCGAAAGCGCTTAAAGAACAAGTAGACGCAGCGCAACATAGAGAGACAATTTTGAAGGCACGTGTTTAGCCTTAGATTGATGAGGCCTTCGTCATTTAGCAACAATTGAAGGAAAGCTCGCACAAATGAAATGGACTCAGGAACAGATCCAGGGAAGTAGTTCCAACATTACGGTCTCGGAACAATGTGTAGAGGAGATTCAGTAGGCAGCCACTCATTGCGATGTCGAACTTGTCGCCTTTTGAGTAGAGTTGGAGGGTATTTGCACAAAGATCTCCGCATCGATAGAGTGACATGAGGGCGAGTCACGATGTTTGTGTTCGAGGCCTGCTGGGCATGGAATCCCCCCATGGCATGTTTTGGGGCTTAAAGCCCACGTTTTGACTAAGTCCATTGAAAAGACTCCATGAATTGTGGACGCAGAGCAAGAAGTCGTAATAGAGTCATAGGGTTGTTTTCCCTTGTTTTTGTAACGTAATGTCGGCTTGAAAGATCTGCCCATGGTCTGCGGACCATGGGATTGTATAAATAGAGCGAGGATCTAAGTGTAAATATAGGATCGAATAGAAGAATCTGACGGATTCATGATGAAGGAATAGAAGCATTGAGTTGAAGTGTAATTCGTGTCTTTGGGTCATAGAGTAGGAGAAGGCTCTGCGGCTGAGTGCACAGAGGCCAAGTAGTCCACAGTTGAGTGTGCGGACCCCTGCAATTGAGTGTGTAAGGCAGGTCAAGAATGTAACCATTGGAAGAATTAATAAAAGAGAAGTTTCACCATATTTCTTTGTATCTTTTCTTGTTTTATGTATTATTGTGTATGAATTACAAGTTTATTGTTCATTCACTGCACAAACTCATATGAATGTGCTGAATAAGTAAATATAATATAAGTCATTTGTTTACATGAAGATAACTAACTGTTATAAGCAAATAAGTAAAGATCTCAGGTGTGACCTAGGGAAATAGTGCAAATTGCTACTCCAGCAATGCGAAAGACCCACAGCCCCTGGTTAGGGCTACGTGAAGGCGAATATATTAGGGTGCGAAAGCCAGGGAAGTACGCGAAGTAACCTACACGAAGGGACTCATAGTTGGACCAAATCAACCCCTTAGACATCTCAAGGGTGTGGAAACCTAGTTCCAGCACCCCCCCATACTACCTCGGGTGAGACCTCAGTCTGCACTCCATGGACTGTTTCCGAAAGGGCCAGTAGTACATGGATTTGTTTGGTTAATTAACACCGAACCTGGGTCAAGCCCCAACAAGCCAACATCAACCTTAGACATGCTTAAAATTATGGAAATCTCATCCAAAAATATCATCGTAGATCTTATACTAAGGCAACACCCATATGTGCTCCTCTTATCAATAATAATCCCAAATAGCATCAATACATCCATACAATCACATATAATAAGAAGAATATCTCAGAACAAAAATTGATCATCCCATGCAAATATGTCGAAGGGTGCTCGACAAAACGTCAATGTGTATGAAGCAGTTCTATGCAAAACACACACCCACACACACACATATATAGATGGGTGTTCACACGTAACATCAATGCTTCAATCAACTATTGGTTTCCAAGTCAATTTCAACAATATCTCTTCATAACTTCTTGAAATTTAAATGGAGTGGCAAAGGATTCACATTTCCATTTTATTTAATAGCTTTACAATATAGGTCTTCTTTTCCAAACTTCATAACATAATTCATCATGCCATGATTCTTCATTTCGAGCTTTAGAGGCCATCTCCTTATTACTTTAATCATTAGAGACTCATTACATGTCAAGAATATATCATCAACATATAAAACCAAAAATCAAAGTCATACTTTGAACCTTTTTTGAAGTAGATATTTAGACTTGCACGAATTCCTAGTTTCACTAGGTAACTGTCAATGCGGGCATACCAAGCTTGGGGAGCTTGCTTCATAATATGCTTTCTGCAAGCATAACACTTGATAACCCAATATGCTCAACCTTACACAAATCAATACTATGCAATCAAATCAACTAAGTCAACTTATCAAGCCTTAGATGCCAGATCAAAACTAATATCAAAATCATAAAAGTTTCTACAAATATCCCCATGACAAATGTTTCAGACCAAATGTCAGGTAGATATCACATCCAAATACCATGTCATGACTTCATCTATTGTCATGTCAACAAATTTTTATTAAGAAATATCAAATTCTATCATGCAATCCATATAATCATAACATGAATTATTTCTATCACTATATGCAAATGCATATACTAAGGATAAGTCGCAAATGTTTATAATTCAACCAATATGTCAAGTCCAATGTAGCCAATACAAACTCAATGGCAACATTAATCATTGAAAATCACTACACCCACATAGCACTATCATCAAGGTAAATAATTAGTTATCAATTCAAAACCTTACTTTGTTATCACTGCGAATTCAAACAATCCACAAGCCAGAACATATCTATGAACTATAAGGTATCATGTCAAAATTTTAATACAACTCATCAATAAGCTAAATCTTGTCAAACCCTTCCAACTATTATTAGATAATGTCATACACTAACTTCAATGATAAAATAAAAATTACATACTAATATGCATATTCTGGTCCCGTACAAATAAAAGTTTAGTCAACACATTCACTTTCTCTATAGTAAGTCAAACATTCAAACTTCCTTGCTCGTGGACCTTTCAGATGTTTACTCCATATCCATAGTACAATCATACCAATGTTGTGAGGCTTATAACCACACGGATAAGCTTTATTCCATGCGGTTGGGGCTTATATTGAGGGAGACCCTCTCTTCTTAGACCATAACTCGTTGCATACCAACAATATCAAATATTTGTTTATTTATCTCAAAAATATTACTTCAATAATAAAGAATACTCCATATAGTTAATGCAAATGATAATAGGTGTATGGATCTTATGGAGAGTCTCCCTCTTAGTGAGTAACCACTTTAGACATCACCATTCAGAACATTAGCCTATCTATTGTAACACTGTCATGCATCAGCAGAACTATTAGATCATAAAATAAAACTATATTAGGTTCTAAGACATATATTCATCATGGTCATAACATGTTAGCATTAACTACTTCATCATCACATATGAACATGACATAAAACTTTTATAAAGGATTTAGATTGGTATGATTACGGTAGATGGTAGGTGTATTATCATACTTCAAAGATTATAATTAATAAATCACATTTTTATCATATTACTCAACCATCAGGTCAGGGAATCTAGATTTATCACATAGTCCAATTTACTAAGCTAAACAAGGTAAAAAAAAGTATAATAAATATCAATCTTGTTTACACTTTCATCATCAAGGATATTGTTCTTATCAAAGCATTAACAATAGTATTAAGATCAATGCATTAGAACATAAAGGAATAGTAGAAGAAAATCATTCACATATAGATACACTAGGATTGCTCAGAGACTAAGGAAAAACACACTATGGTCAAAACCCATTCAAATTCTTCTTCTTATTAGATTGTCATTAAATGATTCAGAAAAAGAGAGTACAATGATCCATATCTTCATCCATACAACTATCCAGCAACATCAACTAAATAATATCCATGAAGATTTTCCTAGCAAAATCAATCTAAAAAGAGCCAAAAGATGATTCCAATAAAAGTACTCACCATATGTCACTTCAACAGACTATAGTTGACTTCAGTGATTTGTGGTCAACTGTGGCAATTAACGAAACAAAGCCCTACTTTCCAACCACATGGAAGATGTGTTGTGCATGTGGATGAAAGGCTTTAGGCACACTGATGAGCTGGAATGTGTGTTGTTGTAGTGAATATTTTACAATGGAAACCCTGTGGTTGAGACTCAAAACCATAAAACAAAGGTGCAAGCTTTGGATGTTTCAATTTCACCTTTGTTTGAACCGATTCTCCATGAACCTGCTTCAGACCTATGTGAGCCAAAACTAAGGAAGAGAATAGAAGAATGCTCCATGATTATTGTCCAAATGAGGGTCACTTGACTTGCATTTATAGCCTTCCAAGGGAGTCCAATTTTCTTTAGGGATGACCTAATCAAATATGTGCATGTGAGGCTTAATTCAAAAATAAACTTTCCCTTGTTCAAATTGAGCACTTCAGTAGTCAAAATTCATCCACTCAAAGAGAGGAATAACATCACATGATTGGAATTTCTCAATGAGCTTCCAAATTAACATTAGGAAACTCTGTAACCAGTATTGAGAGATCAAATTCAAATGACCTCATGTACAATCCTTCTTCCCTTTCCTCCTATTTTTCTACATATGAAAGGGGCAAAAGTATATCGTCTAGCTCTTCTCAATCCTATGGTAAAATTAGAAAAATTGTACTAGCCTGTCAACTCAATTTTGTAAATATTTGGTTGATTGTAGGCTGACACGGAAGTTCTTGGGGGTCTACATCCAAAGAGTTGACATACTAGACTTTGTAGTTAATTTTTCTGGTAAATCACATCTCAATTATTTAAATCAACACATTTCAAATCACTGAGTGGGGTTCATCATCAGGAATTAGATGAATTATTTGACTTGTACTAGTTTTTTTACATCTCTAAAGTATCTATTAACATTCCTTGATTGGATCATTCATATAAGTCTTGACCATGAAACAAACACAATGGTTCAGAAGATGTCGATTTAAACAATTGAGGTGTGGTTTACCAAAAGAATTAGCTAGAAAAATAATTATGAATCACAAAAATTTACACTCTTAGATACCACACATTGGTTATGTCAAGGAACAATTTAATGTACAATGAAGAAGGTAACATTCATCGGATGTCTTGATGTACCCTCAATTTATTGAATAATGATTTTATATTCAATAACTAGTTTATAAAAAATTCTTGGGGGCTTACCAACTCTAGTTTCACTGACCAGCCATAATAAAATATTCCAAAGTTGTGGATTAAGGAAATTGATATCCTGGTGAATTTTGTTTCCCCAACTAGTGAATTTTTCTTCATGGCTAGCCAAATGAACAAGGACGGGATCTGAATGACCTTAACAATTTTTGGAATTCACAACAATTCATTTTGGACATGTTGACAATGTGGTTTTCCCAATTGTAAATTTTCACTGTCTTGGCCATCTGTCTAATTCATTCCATCACAGAGAGTTTCATGTTAGAGTACCTGCCAGTAGGGGTGAGCTATAATTGAAGAATGATGCATGTTCATCTAATCATTGTATTCTGAACATGGCCAATTATCAAACCTTTTGATTTATTTACATTCATTCCTCCTATAAATTCTTGAATCCAAGAGGTGATGTTAGTAGTCTTCAATATTTATCACCTTTATAAGGGAGTCCTGTTATATTGTATATGATTTTCGATGTAACTGGAATTAGCTTTTCCAGCCAAAGAAAGCCATTGTGAAATTGACTGCTGAGGAATTTCACAATTTCCTCTTTAAGGTTGTGCTACAACCAAAGGAGCTTTGAGGATATGTCAGATTACAGTTGTGTTGAGTACTTCGGTCTCTGGAATTCATTTGTTGCCCATTTTACTCTAAATCCTAAAATATTCAATGCGTTTCTCCCATATCTTATTCAGTCTTTTATGTAGTGTTTTATTAAATTATTCTATGGCACCATTTTCATGTGGGTGGTAAGCATTGGTTTTCTTATGATCAATCATGAAATTTACCATCAATGTTTGAATCATAGCATTAATAAATGAGTTCCCTTATGACTAATTAGAGTTAGGGGACAATAAGCTATAGTTACCATATTCTCGTGAATAGATTTAGCTGCAACTTCTTTGGTACATGAATCAACTAGCTCAGCTTCCACCCACTTCATCAAATATTCCACTACTATTATAATATATTTCACTCCTGTTTATTCAAATCTTTTTGGAAATGGTATGACAAATTGAATCACCCAAATCTAAAAAGGTAATGTTGGATTAATTAAGTGGAGCAACATGTGGACCTTAGCTAATGGCCAACTTGATCTTTGACATACATTCCATTTGGACTCGTACTTGACAATCCCATAATAGAGTCAACCACCACAATATTGCCTAAAAAATATTCCTTGTGGTAGTGTTGCCTTGATAATTTCTTCCTGTTGCTACCTTATGAGCTTCATTAATGATAAATTCCCTTTCATGTTCCAACATGCATCATTAGAGTATCTCATTTTCTCCTAGCTTATATAATTAACCATTTATCAACAAAAATGGTGTTTCTTTAATTGTTAATATCTTTCTCTATTTCTTTGTCAATCCATCAGGTGTGTTCAATGTATGTAGAAAGTGTGTGATTTCTGCAAAAAATTATGGAATTGCTTCCACTTTGAACAAGTGAGCATCTAATAAGTTGTATTTCAGGTTAGCTAGTTCTTCCCTTGTTTCCAATCAGGATAGATGATCAATCCCTTGTTTCCAGTTAGGATAGATGATCAATCCTGAAATTCTTCTTATCAGGTTAGATGATGACTTCAAATTCAAAATATTGAAATAACAATAGTAGTCGACAAATTATTCCTTAATGAATTGGCTTATTAATAAGATATCTAAGTTCTTAGTGATTTGTAGGGAATACAAAGCAGTTAGTGAGGAGATATTGTCAAAATTTCTACAGTGCAAAAGTCATGACAAGTGCTTCTTTTTCAATTCTCGATTAGTCTCTTTATGATTTATTTAACTTTCAATTGGCATACAAATTGGGAATTCCTATTGAGTCGATGTCTAGATGATTTAACATGGGTCTAAAATGAGAAGCATCAACATAAACATGAAATTTTTTGGACTAGTCTAGAAACATTACAATAGGCGCTTCAACTAGCTTCTTATTTAATAATTGGAATGATTCCTTGCATTTATTTATCCATACATAAGGAACATACTTTTTTAGTAATTCATCGAATGGAAAAGTGATTTCATAATAATGCATTATGATTTTTCTATAGTATCCAATATCCCAAAAAATATTTTGATCTTCTTTTGATTGATTGGGGGGTTTAAAGCTAGTATTGCTTTGATCTTTGCCACATTGACCTTTGTAACTTCCCTTGATACTACATGGCCTAACAGTATTCCAATTGGTGTAGAAGATGCATTTTCTTATGTTTAAAGGAAAGTGAATCTATCAGCATCTCTCAAGCATTATACACAACCATTGGATATTGTTTTTTTAACAATGAATAAATTGTCCAATCATTGAAATATACCACCAATTCCTTATAAATGTATTCTTAAAAAGATTTGACTACAATTCTTGAAAATAATATAGGTGCATTTTTTAAGCCGAAATTCATTACTTGATATGTGAATGATCCAAATTCAGTGAAAAATGTAGTTTTCCCTTGATCTTCTTCTGCAATCAATACTTGATTGTACCTTGAGAAGACCTCTACAAAATAATAAAATTCATGACCTGCTACTTGGTTTATTATTTTATCTACAAAGGGAATATGGAATGGATCAGTTATTGTGAGTTTGTTAAGTATGCACAAATAAACTCATATTCTCAGTCTACTGAGGTCATTCTTTTTAGGTTGCATAGCCATGGGGCTTTCCCATTTTGACTTGTATATAGGGTAGATGATGCTGATTGCTATCATCCACTCTATCTCTTTTTGTACAATGGCATTATATCTATGTGTAAGGTTATATGGTACTTCCTTTATGGACTCGGTTCATGGAATGAGGCCAATATTTATTCCCCCATTTCTTTCATGAGTCCCTTGAGATAATTATAATCATGAACAAAAACATCTTGGTACTCTTTTATTAGGTCGATGAATTCCAATTTTTGTTTATCCGATGAGTAATCTCCTTGTTGAGCCATCTTCGGTTGGTTTCGATTTTATATATTGACTTCCTTTATCTTAATGTATCCACCCGTCTAGTCAAGAGCCTTCAACTCATCGAGTTTCCAATCTCAGACTTTTATTTATTTATACACAGGTGGAAATTATAAATTGTATGACTTCCTATTTCCATATTTTTCTACTTTAAATACTTTTTTTTTTTTGAGATTCTCGGGATGTTCCTTCTTCCAACAAAAACTTTGACCAATAGTATGAGTTCCTTCCATCTCCAAATGACTGGTAAATTTTTCGTTTTATGATATGACACATTATTACATACAACGATCGATGAGATGTCAACTGGTAATTCTTCTTTACACTCAATGGGGGATTTTTCCTACAAACATTATTTAATATACTTAGTTTTCTTAACTAGTTTTGACTCTTCTCATCGAAATTGAAAGTATTGAATAAAATAGTCCTTTAATTATTTCTACTGTATTGACTGACTATGAGCTTCCTCCAATCTATACCATTTATTAGGAAAATCACCTAAATCATTAGGAACCACTGGAGGATAAATCATTCTTGGCCATTCTAGTCACATGTTTGTATGTCTAGAACAGGATATTGTCCAAGCTTAAATGTTGGGATATTTTTTGTCTTGAAAAATTTCAACCTCCAAATATTTTGATAAAATATGTTATTGTTGTTGTCCAAGCCTAGAATTGGGTCACATGAGAATCCCACCACACTGGGTTGCTTGGCCAATGAATGTCTAAACTAGACTCTGCATTCTCCCTTGCTATCCCATAGATTTATTCACTTGCTCCACTTGATTTAAAAGAGATTATTATTCCTTGAATATAAGTAAATTACTGGAGTCCTTATTTAGATCACACGACAATAATGATGGAATTGATTTTATTTTATTCTCTCAGATTATAGGTACAACTTGTATGTAAAAACAAGGTCATACATTCTTCCTTGGTACAACTTCAATTATCCAACATTCTTTCACTTTAGAATCATATTTCTCATTTTTGCATTCATAAATCTTGGTGCTAGAGTTTTATCCAATGGAATGTAGGTAACTAGTTAATATTTCACCAAATTCATCAGACTTCACGTTGTATTTGTCTTCATGTAGGACTTGATATAATATCCTTGTTTCTAAATATTTTTCCCATGGATCAACCCATGGATTTCCTTCTCAAGGATCAAGAAGAATATTTATTTCCTTATTATTACCTTATAATTTAATTATGTCATCTAAAGATATAGTAGCTTTCATGCTTTGACTCCATAATGCCCCGAATAATGTTGGGTAAGCCAAAATACCGTTGACTAAGTTGATAACCTCAAAGTCGACAAAGGTCAGAATTCCCATAATTAATGTTCTAACTTGTTGCATCATTCTGATTGGTTCAATAAACCTCTGGTCAACTAATTTGAGATAGTTATTCTTCTTATAAAGGGTTTCTTTTCCAATATTAATCCATGTTTCTCTTGGAAGTGTGTTTACTTGCAATCTGAAGTTGACCACAATGTTTTTAACCATATATCCATTTTTTTCTAAGTCAACTTAGGGGTTGTGATCATTTAAATGTTTTCGTTATGAAATATGTCACGAGTTTTTGTCTTGATTTCTTCCTTCATTGTAGTCCTTTAATAGATTTAAAAGTTCAACAAGATAGCCAACTTATTTTTCTTCTCTTAATAAATCTAGAAATTCCTTGAGTAGAATATTCTTTCTTATTTTTGGCATGTAGACTTCATTTTTGAAAAGTTCTATTGTTTTTCCAATAGTATCATTATGTTTTTATATCTAGGTAATTAGCAGCAAATTTAGTCGGCTGAAGAATTCGCTATTTCCAAGAAGTATTTTTTTCAACCCACACCACACACTCTGTAACAACATGGAGATTTTTTAGATTTAGGATATCTTGATTTGGTATAGTCTATAACTAATTGACAACTCTTTTATTTCACTTTTTTCAAAAAAATTAGGGCAATCTTCCAATAAGTGAACATCTAGACTACATATATTACAAAAACATAAGTCAGTCTTGTCCTTAAGAGGACATCTAGGTGCTATGTGGCCCTCTTTATAACATTTAGAACAATAGAATCTTCCTTGACCTCAAACACAATCACATCCATGACGATTATATCCTCCATGTCAACTATCATATCCTCCTCTTCCATTTCCTCTTCCTCCTTGGATAGATGCTTCACTAAATTGTTTTGAATTCTTAGTATGGTAAACAACATGATAATTGGGCCTATTTTTTGTGTTCAAATGAAATTTTCCAAGTTGAGTGGTTTTTATATTTCCATATGGCACACCCCTCTAGCTTAGAATTATGCAAACTATATTCTCATTCTTTAGTAGTATTATTCAATCCAATTTCGAATATATCACAATATAAGTGTGATTAAACTTGTTGAACATAATGATCGAAATAGTCAGCAAATTTGTAGTTATCCTTGGTATTCCCTTCATTTTGCAATTTATAAACCAAAGATTTCTCTTATGGAGAGATAATTCCAGTAAAAAAACTATGTGAATCTTCAATATTTTCTTCCAGTTTATTATTAGTCATCAAGTTTTTTTATTTCCATTAATCATATGTTTCAATACATTGAGCTATTTTAAGGGATTCTTTGTATGTTTTCACTTTGTGCATCCTTAGTGGTCTTCGCATTTTCTACAATAGACCAACAATGTATCGTTGAAATAATGATGATTCATCAATAACATATGGAATTTGGTTGAATAAATATTTGAATTACTTATCAAATTCCTTTACTATCTCATGCAGTCATTGTTGAATCTATTTAAAATATTTCACTTTGAAGAAGGAGAAAAAAAATCATTCTAATATCAATTTTTATTTTATTTTTTAGGTTTTCTATGATATTCATGAACCAATTTAACGCTCTCTTTCGAAGAGTGGATGTAAAATGGGGCATTTGTGTATCTTCATCTATCATTAGCTACCCAAAACTTCTCGCTGAAAAGATAGTGCTTCATTGGGTATTCATCTCTTTCATAAAGTGGAATATTATTTAGCCCCATTTTCACTGAAGGAAGCATTGCTTTCTAGATGGTTGACTGGTCAGTATTATTTACCTCAAATTCTAGCTAGTATGTTGAACTTGAACTATTTTATTGGTTCTTGACCTTAAGTTCTATAAAATATGACTAAATATGGACCAACGTGTTCTGGTTTTTGACTCTTCAACGTCTGGAGTTGTATCTTCATTTTCATCGATAGATAATAATTGTGGCAGGGGGTATGTTTGTGAGATTTATAATCTGGAGAAGTATGCCATTAGTTCCTTGATTATCAATTCATGTTTGGTTTACAATAGGAATTTCAATTTCTGGTCAATTACTTAAATTTATTTTCATCTTTCTTATGCTAAACAATGGGTTCTTCTAAATAAATGTGTGATTTTTGTGGGAGGAATTCTCCAATAGTGGGACTTGATACTCATAAAACTATAATTTGTGGTATCAGAGGACTAGAGTTGTCAATTTCCATCAGGTCTACTTACCTTCTAGGCCATATTTGTAGATCACTATTCTATATTGGAATGGATGGTGTTATGCCTCTCAACTCATGATGCTGGCATCGACGGAGTCTCATGCATATTCATCCTCATGCTCTGAAGCTTGAACTTTCTTTCTCTAGTATTATTCTCTTATTTATTATTTTATTTTCTATCTCTTTTCCCAAGCTAGTTTTTAAATGTGAGTGACTATTTTTATGGTCAAAGTTCATCTAAGGCTTGAATCCATCTACTATCTTCCTCTTGTCATTTCTTAGCAATTGATCGCTTTACTCCCATTTTAATTTATTAATACTTCTTCTTTTTCTTCCTTTATTTTTCTAATTTATTCCTCACAAATCATTACCCTCCCACGTCAAACTAACTTACTATTGGTTAACAAAGGAAAATTTAACACCCATTTTTATTTTCTCAAGAAATAATCCTACACTTCTTTCGCACTTTTATAGGGTAGTCGAGGAAATTATCTTAATCAATTTGTTTCCGTCATTGGTCATATTTAATGGTTCTTGAAGAGGTGGTTAGTACTCTACTATATGGCTAACTCCTTTATCAAGAAAAAACCTATGAATCAAGGTTGACATAGCACAAAAAAGGCTAGTTTGATAATTGTTTATGAGTTTTAGTATTAATCAGCGCTCATCTTCCTTATGTCACATTAGTGGTATGATCAAGGAGTTTCTTAATCTTTGAAAGGGCATCTTCTTCAAATCATTCACATGCTTCCATGAAAGAATGTGCTCTAGCCTGTACAATTAGTAGTCTATTATTCCTCATGTAGTTCTTCACGTAATTTTAATATTCATTTTCCACCACTATTGTATCTTTTCTAGAGTTAATCTTTATGTTTGCATGTTGCAAGCACTTTAGTCCAATACTACCAGCAACATAACCAATGTCATATCCTAGTAGATAGTGTGCATTAGTTACCAATACAAAAGACAACAATAATTCACATAAACATATGCAACATAAGAATAGAAGAAGAGAAGAAAAAGTAGGAGAGAACCAACAAGAAAATATTTTATATTATATTTCCTTAAGAAGTCAATCAAAACTAGTACATTGATACATTCATTGTCATACATATATATATTCAATCGAGTTTTTTACAATAGTTTAACTATCACTCAACCTATATGACTTAGACCGTCAACTCAACTATAGAGTTAATTGACTTTACAATTTGGATTCTCGACTCGACTAGGCTAGTTGACTAAGTTGACTAACCCCTCTGTTGAAATATGGCAACAAGAATATTCCAATTTAATTTGTCCTTGAATTAAATTGTGAATTAAAATCGAATTTAGTCTTAACAGCTACTTGGAAATAACTAATTAATTTATTTTAAATTAATTAGTTGGAGAAATTCAAGTTATAAGTCTTTCTGTAGTCATGCAAGAGTTATCCATTAAATTAAGGAGACAAGATTGAGTTATATTTGAGTTGTAATTATTTAACTTAGTTTACTGAGTTAAGTCCATTTAAATTAGTTCCAAACTGTTTGAGGAACTAATAGTGAGTTAACAGTCAGTTGACGCATTAATGCACTCAACTGGTGCTACTCCAGTTAACTGAAGATTCCCTCATCAGAAACTCATGCATGTCTATTCTGAGAAAGACCCAGTTGAGAATAATGTTCAAGGATAGTGTACTATCAGTTGCATGTGTTTTCTCATGGAGAAAACTCATGCATGTATTCAAGGATTCATCCTTGAGGATTGTGCAGTTTTGAAGACTTGTTTTTCCACTCGGTAATAGGCTAATCATCCACAAGGAACAACACAAGGAAATAGGAGCTTGGAGGGTAGAGAGGAAGGTTGTAGAGAATCCAAGATTGCCTATGAGCATATGTGAGGATTGTACTAAGAGCTGGCTAGCTTTGAGAGTTAAGGCTTTGTATAATTCCTATGTATTTCCACCATGTATGATAATACAATAGTATGGGGTTTTTATTTGAGACATTCCCCAAATTATTTTCTTGTGTATTGTGCCATTGATTCTTCTTCTTCTGGTTATATTGTTCAGCTCGATCTTTAAGCTTTCAAAAATTGATAGTAGAAGTAGGTTATAGTATTCTGCTTTGATTTATATTGCATTATCGGGTTAACCTATCACAGATTTTCTACATGGTATCATAGCTGTGAACAATATACTAAGAAGAGAATTTGAAGTTCGAATTTCAGGGTTGTAGGTGCAAATCGAAATCATATCATACTTCAAGGTTGGCCAATGGCGTTCTATGGCTTGAGACTCGAGTATGCCTTGGAAGGTAGCTTGAATTATATAGCATGGAGAGATAAAATGGAGGTTGTATTAGAAGACAATGGTTTGAAGGAATTCATTGATCAAGAAATCCCAAAGATAATTTCAATTAATACACAAGAGTTGGATGAGTGGAAGAAGTGTGTGGCAAAGGCGAGACGAATCATCCTTGAGGGAGTTTGAGACCATATTGTCTCGAGTCTCCATGCAAAGGACAATCCATTTTCAATGTGGAAGACAATGAAGGACCTATACCAGAATAGTAGCGACGAGAGGAAATTGGCACTCAAGGATAAGCTTCGAAGAATCAAGATGGAGAAGGGCGATACTATTTCCACATATCTGAACAAGCTCACCACCTGTAGAGATGATCTTGGAAGTGTGGGAAAAACTACTGCCAATGATGACATGGTGAACCTCACTCTCCTTAGCCTTCTAATGAGTTGGAATAGCTACTAGGACTCTATGAATGGAAGGGAGAAACTGTCGGATTGGGAATGACTGTGGTTGGATTTTATACAGGAGGAGCACACGAGATGGTTCTTCATCCAAGAATGATGATGAAGAAAATCTGGCCTTAGAAAGTAAGGCAAGGAAAGGGAAGGGGAAGGCTTCCCATTTCAAATCGAATTCTTCTCATGGAGGGAAGAAGGGTGACATGTATAAAGGAAGATGCTTTAATTGTCACAAGATGGGACATTATGTGACTAATTTCCCATCGAAGAAGTCCAAGAAGGGATCCTCGAAAGGATCAGAAGGTGAGGCATTAACCTCTTAGTTCAAATCAGACTTTACCCTCACTGCATGCATGGTGTCATTGATGATGGGTTTTGTCTGGTATATTAACAACGTAGCCTCATTCCACATGACCAGTGATAAAAAAAGTATTCAGTGCCTTGGAGGAGAAAGACCTCAAGATGCACATAGAGATGGGTGACGATGGAAGGTATAGTGTTTCAGGAGTGGGCACGGTTGCTTTTAAGAGGGAGCATGGAGCTCCTCTCACCTTGAAAGATGTGATGTATGTGTCTGGACTGAAGAAGAACT
Organism: Pinus taeda; assembly: GCA_000404065.3. NCBI lineage: Eukaryota > Viridiplantae > Streptophyta > Pinopsida > Pinales > Pinaceae > Pinus > Pinus taeda. The sequence goes on along the minus strand of APFE030379272.1, from coordinate 35,129 downwards.
TGGTATCGGTCACGATGTTGGAGGAGAAAGGCTATGATGTTGTCTTTAGTAAAGGAAAGGCATTCCCAAGACACATAGCCATGGGTTAGACCAAGAGGATAGGGATTTAGGTGAAGAATATCTATAAACTATAGGAAGATGCTTGTGTAGCATTGAGTACAAAAGCATAATTGGTGCAAAGCTAAGACATTGGCGAGTTGTGGCATAGGCGGTTGGGCCATTTGCATCATGGGGCTTTGAAGATAATGCAACAGATATCTATAGTACTTCCCAAAACTTGAGCAAGTTGACACATGCAAAGGTTGTACCTTGAGAAAGTACACCAAGTATTCCTTTCATTATCGAGACAGTCGAGCAAAGGCTATCTTAGAGCGAATTCATACTGATTTGTGTGGACCATTCTCGATGGCATCCACAGCAAAGCAAAGGTATTATGTGATTTTCATTGATGACTATCCACGTAAATTCTAGATTTATTTCATGCAAAAGAAGGACCAAACTTTCACAAAGTTTTGTGAGTTCAAAGATTTGGTCGAGAAAGAGTCAGGGAAGAAGATCAAGGCCTTGAGAAGTGACAACAATGGAGAATATGTCTCTCAAGAGTTTAAGGACTTCTGTGCAGTGGAAGGAATTAAATGAGAGTTGACTACACCTCATAACCCACAGATGAATGGGGTGGTCGAGAGGAAGAACAGAACTATTATAGGGGAAACGCGAGAAATGTTGCATGACCAAGGCCTACCACTTCACTTGTGGGCTAAGGCATGCAACACAACAGTCTATTTGCAGAATAGAAGCCTGCATCACATACTTGGGATGAAGACACAAGAGGAAGCTTTCTTTGGTAAGAGACCAGATGTGGGTCACTTCAGGATCTTTAGCTCATTGGTATATTTCCATGTGATAAAGGATGCATGGAAGAAGCTTGAGCCGACAACAGAGTTGGGAATATTTGTGGGATACACTAATACACCTCACAACTATCATGTGTACTTGCCTACTAGTCGGAGGACAGTGGTTCACATAGATCTCAAGTTTAATGAGCAGAAGGCCATGCGAGTTTCCCTTGAGAGGGAGCCCCAAATACAGGGTATGGAGGAACTATTTGTTCCTAAGGAGGAGGAGCCTCAAACTGATCTGGAGCAGCCACATGCAAAGATTCCAAGAGTGGAGACATCCATTCAAGCAAAGTCTTCCAGTGATGGACATAAGTGCACAAGAGAAGCTAACAGATTGTTGGAGGATGCGAGAGAGAATGTGGGAGCACCATATTCTCAATGCAAACAGAGGAGGTCACCTGAGAGGTACACTGGATACATGTCTCTTACTAGGGAATGTGTTGAGACCAAGCCATCTTCCTTTGAGGAAGCAGTGTAGCAACTGATTTGGGTTGATGCTCTGGTAGAGGAATATGACTCCATAGTTCGTAACAGTGTTTGGGACATGGTTCCGAGACCGGATAACAAGTCAATTGTGAGTTCCCATTGGCTTTACAAGGTAAAGAAAGCTACTGATGGTAGTGTGGAGAAGCATAAGGCAAGATTTTTTTCCTGTTTCTTTTCACAGGTCGAGGGGATTGACTATGATGAGACTTTTTCTCATGTCGCAAGGTACTCATCTATCAGATCTATGTTGGCACTATCAGCATAGATGGGTTGGAAGATCCATCAGATGTATGTGAAGAATGCATTCCTCAATGGCTAGATTGAGGAAGAGGTGTACATAGAGTAGTTTGGAGGTTTTGATACCTTTGATCGTAAGTCGCATGTGTTCCAACTCAAGAGAGAGTTGTATGGGCTTAAGCAAGCACCTCGTGCTTGGTACACTAGGATAAATAACTACTTCACCAAGTTGGGCTTCACAAAGAGTGAAGTGGATGTGAACCTGTACCCCATCGTGGTGAAAGGTAAGTTGTTGATCATCGTACTCTATGTTGATGATCTCATATTGACTCGTTATGATCAATTGATTATGTCTTGGAAGGATGACCTTGCAAGAGAATTCGAGATGAAAGACACGAGTCTCATGCATTACCTCCTTGGCATGGAAGTGCGGCAGAAGGATGAGAGTTGTTTGTGTATCAGGGCAAGTATGCCAACGAAATACTCAAGATATTTCATATTGAGAAGTGCAAGCCCATGCAAACGCTGCTAGTAGGTAACTGGAGGAAGGAGGTTACTACTTCAAGAGAAGTGGTAGAGGCTACTGTGTACAGGTAGCTTGTGGGTTCACTGATGTACTTAATGAATACATGACCAGATTTGTGCTATGCGGTGAACGAGCTGAGTCAAGCGATGGTTCAGCCTACCAAGATGTTTTGGAAGGAGACAAAGAATGTATTGAGATACCTCAGAGGCACATCTCAGTATGGATTACAGCACAAATGGATAGAGGGAGTGAAGCTACAGGGCTTCATTGATGCAAATTGGGCAGGGAGTCCATAAGATCGGAAGAGCACATTAGGAGGGATTTTCAACCTTGGGTTAGCAGCCATTTCTTCGTACAAAAAGAAAAATAGGTTAGTTGCACTCAGCTCGGAAAAGGAGGAATACATGCCTGCAAGTCAGGCGACATGTGAGGCCATTTAGATGTGGAAAATCCTAGTTGGTTTGTTTGATCAAAGGATGGATCCAACTATGATCTATTGTGATAATCAGAGTTGTATCAAACTCTCTGAGAATCCAGTATTTCATGATAGGTCCAAGCACATCGACATCTGATATCATCATCTCAGAGACTATGTCGCAAGGAGGATCATGTTGCTGTAGTATATTTTGACAGAGGAGAAAGATGCTAACATTTTGACAAAGGCATCGTCAAAGTGTAAATTTGAGTTCCATAGAGACACAATTGAGGTGGCAAATAATCCCTTTCATGTTGAGAGGGAGTGTTGAAATATGGCAATAAGAATATTCCAATTTAATTTTTCCTTGAATTAAATTGTTAATTAAAATCAAATTTAGTCTTAACAGCTACTTGGAAATAATTAATTAATTAATTTTAAATTAATTAGTTGGAGAAATTCAAGTTAGAAGCCTTTCTGAAGTCATGCAATAGTTATCCCTTAAATTAAGGAGATAAGATTGAGTTATATTTGAGTTGTAATTAGTTAACTCAGTTTACTGAGTTAAGTCTAGTTAAATTAGTTCCAAACTATTTGAGGAAATAATAGTGAGTTAACAGTTAGTTGATGCATTAATGTACTCAACTAGTGCTACTCCAGTTAACTAAAGGTTCCCTCATCAAAAACTCATGCATTTCTATTCTGAGAAAGACCCAATTGAGATTAATGTTCAAGGACAGTGTACTATTAGTTGCATGTGTTTTATCATGGAGACAACTCATGCATGCAGTCAAGGATTCATCCTTGAGGATTGCGCAGTTTTCAAGGTTTGTTTTTCCACTTGGTAATAGGCTAATCATCCACAAGGAACAACGCAAGGAAATAGGAGATTGGAGGGCAGAGAGGAAGGCTAGAGAGAAGCCAAGATTTCCTGTGAGCATCTGTGAGGATTTTACTGAGATTTGACTAGCTGTGAGAGCTAAGGTTTTGTATAATTCATATGTATTTCCACCATGTATGATAATACAATAGTGTGGGGTTTTTATCTGAGACTTTCCCCAAAGTATTTTCATGTGTATTGTGCGATTGATTCTTCTTCTTCTAGTTATATTGTTTAGCTTGATATTTAAGCTTCTGAAAATTGATAGTAGAAGTAGGTTATAGTATTCTTCTTTGATTTATATTGCATTATCGGGTTAACCTTTCACATATTTTCTACACCCTCCAACAAATACTTAGACTATATTTAATGATTTATTTATATCATAAGGGAAGGAAATATCTGGTTAATAGAGAAAATAAGTCTATTAGGAATATCCACACAAAACCCCTTGGGTTATTTAAGGAACCTCGATCTGGGTTGTCTCATCTTGTTGATGGGTAAAAAGTGGTACTCGAAGGAAGGAAAATTATACTTTAAATGGCTAAAATGAGTTATAAAATCCCTCCATCCACTCTCTCCCCTATTTTCACTTGTATTCATTTAATTCTTCCTACAACTAAAACTACTTCTAGCTCTTAGCCTGATCTAGTTTTAGAACCACCTTCTCACACTGAGCATATTGCTAGTGACCCCTCTACTACTACTCATTATGGAGTCCAATATGAAATAACAGATCTAATCCAAAATTCCTAGGAAGTTTTGTAAAAAACTCAAGTCAGATTAGAAAAAGTTTGGACTATTGAAGAACCTTTGTCCTGATGTCTTGTCTCACACATTATTTGTAACTTGATGACCCTCTTGCATTTGATTCCTAGAAAAAATGTTCCCAAACCACCAATATGTTCAACCAAACATTACATGATATTTTTATTGGTCAAGTCAATCCAAATCAACAGATTGACCCTAATCAATAGGTTGATCCTAATCAAAAAGGGCCACAAATCAACATCCTTATAGTACTCACCACAAAAATACCTTTGATGATTAAAATCCTTCTACCTCTCTTAAAACTATAAATTTGAAAAGAAAGGTAGAAGTTTCTAAAACCCTTTATATCCCAGATTTGGAGTATGATCTCATTGAAGATCTCAGAAGACTGAAAACCAATATTTCAATTTTTGAGTTGCTGAAATTTCCTATGATACAATAGAAATCTTAACACATTATGTCTAAAATTTCTAGCAAAAGAACAACCGCTCCAAATAATGAATTGACTAATTTTGATAAAAATGGGTAGGTATAGTCACTATTAAAAATGTCCCTTAGATACTTCCACCACACAAATAAATAAGGCTAATATTCATCCTTTTTTCTTACCTTTGAGATTTACAATAGGGATGGACAATGGTATGGTTGATTCTAGATCATCCTCCAATGTTATGCCTTTTGTATGTAAAACAATAAATTTAGACATTAAGCCATCCGAAGTTAAAATTCTCCAACTTGATGACCCAAATGTTAAGGTTCTGGGAGAATTAAATGATGTGCTTACTAGAGTATCCTCCAATGATAGGATTCATAAGATAATAGACAATGTGGTTGATGATATTACTCAAACTTATTGTTTATTTTAAAGTAGTGATTGGTTGAAATGTCTACATAGTTATTTTTCTACCAATTGGTCGCATTTGTGGCTACCTTGGGAAGGTTAGCCAAATAAAATAAGGGTTAATAGGGAATGGTACATGAAACATAATGTTACTGATAACAATAATCCCAATGAACCAATATTAATAAATGATTCTCTTATGGAAATTTTGGTATTAATACATTTTTTGGTAATTTCACTAGTGAAATTTATCCTTTTCTAAATTCTTAACACCAATTTAAAATTGCATCTTGTTCTAAATTGGACACACCAAATAAAACTTGATTGATGCTAAAATTGTTTAAAATAATGATGATGAAGTGTGGTCCTTTTATTTTGATTGATCTAGATCAAAAGAAAGTGTTGGTGTTGGTTGTTTGTTACTTGATCCTAAGGAGAATAAAATGTTCATTGCTTGTAGGTTAGAGATAAATTGTACTAATAATATTGCAAAGTATGAAGCTCTAATCTAATGGCTCCAAAAGGTTATTGATATTAATGTTAAAGTATTAATTGTATTTAGAGATTCTGAAATTATATTCAAGCACATACGAGATTATATTCATTGTATTTATGCTCATTTAAAAAATTACCAGACTGATGTATGGAAATTTCTTTCTAATTTTTTAACTTTTAATGTTACCTTCATTCCTATATGTAGTCATAAATAAGTATACTTATTAGTGATTGTTTCTTCTATATTTATACTTGTTGAAAGTTTTGAACCTAACTATTTTCTATTGAATTAATCTTCAAACCATTTATTCCTGATAAGATGACTAATTCGAGGGTGTTTGATGATTACCAAAAGATCATATAATTTCTCCACATGAAAGACAACTTCCAAGATACAGTGATTGACAAACTTAATCATGGCAAAATATTCAAAAAACTTTAGAAGTTCATCAACAATGGTTAGTTGAAGAAGTGTTCAGTCTCGTGAATTGTGCTCTAAAATTTGTTGTTAGGTTACATTTTTTTTTATGATTCACATGATAAATTTAAAGGGTGGTAAGTTAAAAAACTATCAATTCCTCCATGTGATATGAAATTATTAATTTGGTAACTCAATATAATCTACAAAACATTAATTTTGGTACCGATAAAGAAACATGTTGCCGCAGAGGATAAAGAAGAATTAATTCATGGAGATACTCAAAGGAAGCATAAAGAGGAAGAGAAACATTCTAATATTGAAAGTGCATGATAAACTACACACTAATGTAAGAAGGGTAGTCAACCACAAAAGGAAAATGAATGTACAATAGTACATCAACAAAGAGAGTGGATGCCTACAACATAAAGTTTGGAAACCCAGAAGTTTGAAGAAAACATCGACAACAAAAATAGATCAACAACATGAAGAAGGAGGTGAGCGGTTACATTACAAATTTTGGGATCCAGGAAGATTTGATAATGAATGACACAGGACTAGGAGGTAATTAATTATTTCTACCTAGGGAGTCTGATGTAGGAGAATTAGTGCTTCCAAGCCATTATGTCTTCGATGTGAAAAAACTTAAAAATGTGGCCTTGAATTTTGAGAAGAATTTGTATTCTTCTATGTAAATAAATTGTATTTTCTAAGTTGGTATATATTATTAGTTTTATAACTAATGAGTCATAGTTTTATAAAATCTATGGATAGGTGAGATAAGGAAAAAGAAAATATACCTTGAAAAGCATGAGACATTCTAGGGATAGATTGAGTAATTTTAGAATTTAGAAAATTATGTTTTATGGAGTGATTTATGGATGATTTCTGAAATGATTTTAGGATTTAGGAAAATCTAATTTATGGAGTGATTTATGGGTGATTTATGGAGTTCTTTTGGGATTTACAAAACTTTTTCATTTCTTAATTCTACTTCTTGTAAGCCTACATGTGGTAACAACTAATGGCCAAATGAAATTATAATTAGGAAAGGAGAATAGATCAGAATTTTTATTATGTATTTATAGTTATGGTGTTTATTAATGGGAAGAGGGATTCATTAATTATTTTTCTTTGATTTTGTGTGTTTATGAATGAATACATGGATATCTAGTGGAAGTTTACATAGTGTGAATGATTACTTATTACTATATAAGAACCTTGCCAAATTTGTATGAATGATTATAAGAAAAATAGTGAAGTGTTATTTTTTTTAGATCAGAGATGAGTTGTAGAAAAAGTTGAATTTTCCTTCATCACATTGTTGGTCCGGTAAATCCTACCTGACTCATTACCACAAGTTCATTGTAACATCAACATATTAATTCACGAGATGGGTAGAGGTAGCTCCTGTTCGAGTGGTAAATACTAATCAACTAATATCATTCCTTGAAACTAAAGTCATCAGTGTTTTTGGTGTTCCCAAATCAGTAGTATATGATAATGCATTGCATTGTTCTTCTCTTGATCTAAATATTGATGCTCTAGAAAAATGAATAAAAATCAAATATTCAAAAAACTATTAACCCCATGACAATGGACTTGCTAAATCTACAAAATAAATTGATCAAAATCTTGAAGATAATCATAACAGATTGCCAAAAGTACTTGCAACTACATTATTCAATGCATTATGGATTGATAGGGTAGCCCCAAAAGTTGCAACTGGAAACTCAATTTTTCCTTATGTATGAAAGAGAAGTCATACTTCCTCCTAAAATATTCTTACCATCTTTCTGTCCTTTAAAGTTCAGGGAATTGAATGTATTTCCATGCAAAATAGAATTAATTCCCTATTCAAGTTAGAAGGGGAAAGAGTGAAAGCTAATAACTAGCTTCATTAACATCAACAAACTATTAAACATTATTTTAATGATAAATCCTCCTTTGATATGAAATTTGAATTAGGAGATTTAATGCTCAAATGGGATAAAATACATGAGGAAAAAGGAGAACATACAAAGGCTTAAAAGTTGTGGCTAGGGCCATTCATAACTAGATAAAATCTTTCTCAGAGTACATTTCATTTTAAACCTTGGAAGGACAACTAGAATCCCTTCTAGTCAATAAGAAACTTCTCAAAAAGTACTTTTCTTGATTCCCTTTTGGGATTTATGTTTTGTAAATATTTAATTTAAAGCTTGCACATTGTTTTATTTTTCTTTGGATTGAATTGGATTTTATTGTTTTTTTAATAAAAAAAATTCTTTTAAGTCTTTTTTTCATAGTCACTTCAAAAACCAACATTTCTAATTGAAATACTATGTTATGGGAAATTTTCTTGAAAAATATGTCTCTCATACTTAAATTCTCTCATCAAATTCTCTCCAATTTTAACAATTTGTTACGTAATTTGATGAAAATTATCTATGTATCACTTTCATCATTCTTGCAACTTTTACCTTAACCCCAATGAACAAATATTCTATTAGGGTAGTTCTCTTTTACAACAACCAATTTTGGAAAGTATAATTAATCAATGAAAGGGTGGTTATTGCCAACTTCTTGTGTCATCCTTGCTCTTAAGGAGTATTTCATAATTGCTTCCTTGTCTATTAGAGAATTCTCTTGAAAATTAAATATTAATAAATGTACTCTTTATACAAGGATTTATTCGAAGAATAGGAGGTCTCATCATGAGATAGCCCATCATGATGATAAACTCTTATGAAATGACATTACACAATTGGTCACCAAGCTAGGCCCTAGTGTCTTTCGGTTGCAAAATTGAAAGAAATAAGGTTTTGTCATGAGCCTATCTTCTCATTTTTTTAAGTTCATGTGATTGGTTTCATAACTAGTTGATCGTCAAGATAGAGAAAGGCCTTAATATAGTTCCCTAAATTTAAGAAAAATGTAATATTGTAATAGATAAGAAAGAAGCATATGAAAATGGCTAAAGGATATCCTTGTTGAGTTTATAACTGCCCGTTGGAAACAATGTCCATTCCCATGGTATTGAAGTCGTTTTTGAGGCCATCCTGTATATGGTTAGCTTACATTTCCTAAGATTCATTACTATTGAAATTTCTTATTCCTGTTAAAATAATCAAATATTTTTTTCCTAGGTTATTAAGTTCCTGGATTATGATGGCGACTATATAGAAATTTTCTTAACATCATTCTTTAATAATTATTATAAAAATTGGAGAAAAATGCCTTCAGTTTATGGGACTTGAACATATTATTTTTATTTTTCATGTTCCAACAAAAATTATTGTTCTTCCTCGTAACTCACCATTTATTGGATGCCCAACAACTCCCCTTCCTTTTTCCCTCATTGATATGGACAACTCCCCTTCCTTTTTCCCTCATTGATATGGACCCGCTTTTGTTCATATTAGATTCCTAGGTTATTTGATTATTTTTTTATTTTGAACATAAAATTTACCTTCTTTCAGATGGTTAAATCTACCTTCTTTCAGATGGTTAAATCTATCGATAAATGACAGAAGCCTTCAATTTTTATGGTTGCTGGAATGTTCCTTGGAACGTGTTTTTAATAAGTTTCTTTACATTGATCACATGGCTTATTTATGTGATTACTATTTTCAATAAGTCAACGCATTTATTGTAATTCCTAATGTTATCATGAATGATATATGAATTGGTGTTTGTCCCAATGTTTTCTTGAAAGTTTGACTACATTTTTGTTTAGATATTATTTATGTTATGTGGATACTACTATTCATAATTCTAATACTAACGTTAGGGATTGAATTTTTTTGTTAAGTTACTTGTAATAAATTGAATGGGGTTTAAATTATTTAGCATATAATATTTTTAGATGTGAAATTGATGTTCATATCATCTAGACCCTTTAAATCAAGGATTCAATCTATGTGATTAATGGCTTATAGTGTGGTTTATGGGGTTTAATTTTATTTTTTACCAACTGTTATGATATTGAAGTAAGAATTAACAATCATTTCATGCTATGGAGCATTCATTTTTTAGAGTTATAATTAACGTATGATAAGTCATTGCAATTATGTGGAAACATTGGTTTTAGTGGTGCAATGTCCATTCAACATTTGGGCTATGATTATGAGTGAATAATCTCAAGGGCAGGTTTTCTCATTATTATTTAGACTCTCCATTACTCCACTTGGCACTACCAGTACTAGACCCTTAGTGTCATTTCAAAATTTTCAATGTCCAAAACCTAGTTCTACAAATGACTATTGTTTCACCGTAATTCAAACTATGTTCCGACTCTTTTGTAGAAGTCTCAGATGTGTTGCTCTATCAATTTCTTTTTGTCATAACCTATTTGAATTCTCTACCATTTTTTGCGAATAACCTCTAGTGCACTCTTATCATGTTTAATGGCCTTAGTTGTAAAAATTAAGCCCCCTTGTGATGAGACAATAGAATCCTATGAGGAGTATTTGGTCATTCAAAGAATTAGACTGGTGAGACTTTATTCAGGAATTTCGAGGGAATAATGTTGAGGTCACCCAGGATTTTGCATAGACCTACAATAGAAAGGTTGCAAGACTGGGAGATGTTGAAATTCTTGTAAACAAAGCTTTCATAGTTGACTACTCATTTTCTTACTGAAGGAGAGCAATTTCCTAAGAACTGCCAGGTGAAGAAAATTCCATGGGACAAGTTCCTTGTCTCCAAGAAAGCATCCTACAATATCAAAGGCATGCCTATAAACCTGTTGGGAAAAAATGGTTATATTTAGCTTTGATTATCATATGCTATACTACTTTTGAGGGTCATTATGGTTTGTTTTCTACTAGCATTTTTTATTTCCTATGGTTTTTATGTATCACAAGTTAAATCTCCCATATTATTTATCTAAAAGTCTTACTAAAATGTTGAATTTCTACCAAAGAGGTTTCAATTATCTTGATAGGATTTTGTTTCAGTATGGTTTGATTTGAAATTGGGTTGAGTTTCAACTATCTAAAATAGGGGGTTCATGGGAATAATTTCTTTGTATAAATATTTTTGTGAAACCTCTAGAAAATGATGGGAATAAATCCCACTGAACATTGAAAAGGCAAAGGATTCTCATGAAAATTCGGCAGAAACCCTAGCTCTACTAGTTCGTCATAGTTATATGCCTGGAAACCCTAGTTGTTTTTCTCAATTAAGCATGCCAAATGGCACATACAAAGATCATGTAGAATTGATCTTCATTTGTATTACCCAGAATATGTCTAAAAGGAATAAAGTTAGTTTTGTTGAAAAAAACCATGATCCCACTATGTCTGGAAACATTGAATCTAAGCCAAACTTCTTTGTGTCTTATAACCAACATGAACCTACAGAGAATACCATCAAATGTGAGAAAGTTGCAATCACACCATCTCAATTTGGGAGTAAACAGTTAGCCTGTCAGATATCTCAAGCCAAAAGGAGCAGGTCCAAAAAGGGTTCAGTTACAATTGACCCTATCCAGATAGACATTCCTAAGGAATCTATGCTTAAAATCGAAAATCTAGAACCTAAGCTTGACGAAGATGTCAAAGATCATAGTGTCTTTAAAATATTCAATGATGTTGCATTTGGGAGAAAAAAATATTGCAAAAATCAAAAGGACTCCCTATCTTAAACAAAAAGTTCATGAATTGTAGGAAGAGAATATACATCTTATGCTACATAGAAAACCCATGGTAGGACATCATGATAAACAAGTTAGGAAGCTCAAAGAAGAATTACAATTGGAAGAGAAACAAGTAGTAATTAAGTCTTAGGTTGTTAACATTATTATTACTTCTAATATACAAAATTATTACTGCTTCCAAATGATTGATGTTTGGTTCAATGGTTTTTTATTTTCATATATTGCAAAGGTACAAATAATTGTTTGTTAGTTTTATTAATTTGAATAATAGTAGCTAAATAATCATAGATTTTGTAGCCACCATTCTAGATAGATATTATTTGTTGATTGTATTTATGTGGTATCGTACAGGTGAATTATGCTAATATGCCACCAGATTTGAGTTTTTGAATTCAATATTTTTAGATACTATTCCTTGCTAGCATGGAAATTTAGTTATACTCGTTTATTTTTAAAGTATTGTCGATATGACATGTCACGTCAAAACCTATGGGATAAACATTATTTCCAATATTATGGGGACTGTTATCTCTATTGTTTATATGTGATAATTTTCTATGGGGTAGTTTATGTATAAATACATTATCGAAAATTGAGTTGGGGAGGGGGGGGGATTGCATAGATGAAGTTTTCATCTAGTGACATTAATTTTTCTCTTATAGAATCTACTATAAGTTCTGATATTAAATGTTTTTAATATAAAGACATAGTTTCTTTATTTTTAATATTTCATTGTTATCTACCCAAATTTCAGTGGTTTCTTTGACTGTGACTTAAGAATTCCTACAATTTAGATTATTTCACTTGCTTAACTGTGTTTCAGAGAGCCAATGTTTAGAATAATAAAACATCTATCAATATTTGATTGATTTTGTTTGTTTGTATTTCAAATCAATTTAAATCTTGTGTTTGTAATCTATAGGACTTAATTTTGTTTTCATACTATGTCTGTTTAGATTCATGAATTGTCTGGCATTAATAAAAAAATTGTAACATATATAATATTGATGCAAATAGAATTCCTAACAAAGCTACTTTACTTTCTTGTTTTTTGTTCATCTATAATTTATTAGGAACAAATGTCTCTACTTATATTAAATCAATGATTACTTTTGTTTAACGAGAAAGTAAAAATAGTCATTTAATTAATTATATGCTCTTGGCAAATATATATTTCTAATTAATATCTCTGCAATTTATTTTTTTATGACTTTTAATATAAAATTCATTAACACAAGTTGAAATTTATTTCAGTTTGTTTAGAAGAATTAATGAGTAAGTTATGATATTTCTCATTGTTTTTAATTCATTTTTGCATTAACATTCATTTTTATTTTATCATTAACAATTATTATTATTGTATTAAATTTAAACCATTGTTTAAATTTTTTATAATTTACCACTTTACACTAGTTAGAGTTTTCTTCTCGTGATTATATAGACAATATATTTGTACATCAATGTTAACCCCTAACTAGTTTTAAATATTCATGTAAGACACTTAGAATATGTTTAATGATCTCTTTCTTATAAGAGAAGGAAATATCTAACAAAGCCACTAAACCTATTAAGAACCACCACCCCAAACAATTTAGGTAATTTAAAGAACCTCAGTTCAGGTTGTCTCTTGTTATTGATGATTTTCTATTATTTCCCGTCAACAAGAACACATTTCGTTATGACCAACATCCTCATTGTACCAGCTATGTATGTCACCATCTTAAACCTACTCCTCAATTCATAAGGGCTTCACACATTAGTGATCCCACTCCCACCACAAATTTAATCATAGTACTTAACCAATACGACATGACACCCAATTATTTAGTACTTAACCAATACGACATGACACCCAATTATTTAGATTATGGGGAAAATATATTTTTAATAATCTCACTTCCCAAACTTCACCAAGAATTTTTAGCAATAATTAACCATGTAGACTGTTTCTAGGACGAGGATTTTTACAACATATGTTCTTTGATTCTAGTTACTATATGTTCTTTGATTGTCATTAGTTGTTCAACGGTGAAGCATTTTTGAACATCACTACCAACATTAGAAGATAAACACGAATTATGCCAACACTAACACATGGTTAATAGTTTTTCCTTTTATTTGATCTCCTAAAAAAAGACCACGGCCCTCACTTTCACGTGGGAAAGATTTGAGACCTCTCCTTTTCTTAGTTCCTAGATTATGTCAATATTGTTTCAAGGTTTATGATAATAATGACACTTGCGTAGAGATGTATGATAATAATAATACCTGATTTAAGTTGTTATGAAAAGAGGTGCTCCTTCCCTTGTCTACAAATATAGGATTTCAGTCATAACCACACCAAAGATTTGAGTTCCTTTCCCTTAGTACACAACCTCACCCTCCCATCGACATCTGTGCCTAAAATTCACACTGTAAGTACCAAACGTATATTCATATAAGGATATTAATCCCTTCCATGAAAACATTATACAATAAAAAAGAATGTAAAGATGAATATGCCATGAATGTAGCTAGTGGGAACACACGATAGCATTTCTTATTTATGCACACAATAATGACACTAGTATAGAACTTGCCACTTATCCAAAACCATTATTTTAGATTGGTGCATATCCTAATATATGACTCACTTCTAACCAAAAAAAAGGCCCCTCGATATTTGAGAAAAACCTATTAGATACTTTGCCTCTCTTTTCCATAATTTGCATGCTTAGATATTTATCCATACTCCTTTAGGTACCCACTCCTTTCTAACAATATTAATTCAAATTCATTGATATGTACCTCACCATCCACTCAATAGAATTAATTTCCAAATTTTTGAAAATGAAACAAGATGATGGAGCTTAGTGAAAAGAAGTCGTCTTCACTAAGTGGGCCCGCAGGCTATTTTTGGCGCAAAGTCTATTTTTTAGACTATTTCTATTTTTAGACATATAGATCATGGTCTATGAGTTGCAGGATACTATTTATGGATGATTGGTCATGTTGGTAAAAATAGATGGACCTCTATTTTTAGACATATGGGCGGAGTCTATTTTTAGACTACCAGTCAAAAAATAGAACAGTCGAATATTATTAGCTCTTAATAATATTTGGACTATAAGCATTATCTTATCCTCTTGCAGCACTTAAGTTCGAGCTATGGATGTGGCACATGCAACTACCAGAAGGAAATACGCTTGTCGTATGGGTTAGTTGAGCTACTGCATGATGGACTTCAGTTAGAACTCAAGTGATTGAGTTTGGTGGAGTTGATTGAGGAGTTGATGGAGTTGTGTTCAGTTTGACTTAGTTGAACTAGTTGTATTTAGTCTAACTACCAAATACACTAGTGATGAGTGATGTGAATTAATTATTAATTAATTCACTAATTATTAACTCATAAATCAACTAAAGAATACATCAGTTAACTCAGTGCATGGACAGTTCAGTGGAGACAAGTGTTAGAGGTGGGTGAAAGGGTGAGACTACTATCAGTGGTGACTATAGTTGTGCATGAGATTTGCACAATCATTGATTGAGATTGCCAATGAGGATTGCGCAGTACAAACCAAAGGGATTTTCGAACTTGGATCTCATTATTCTCAACTTGGATTGCGCAGTAGAGGCAGGCAAACATTGGAGGAGATTTGAATCCGTGACTTGTTCAAATCTGAGGTAGTTTGTGTGTAGCATGTGGAAATAGTATTGAGTACTTGTGAGGAGTATTGTACTATGTATTGTTACATGTTCTCTATCATTATAATATACAGATAGTTGGGGGTTTTCAGCTGTATGCTTTCCCCATTACATACTGTGTTGATATGTGTGATTTATGTTTCAATGTGTGCATGCAATTGTCTTTTTAATTCTACAAATCGATGATCAATGGTAGAGGAGGTTATGTATTGTGCATGCATTCCGCAAATAGTGTATAATTAGGATAATCTCTGTGAATAAGTGTTATATTATTCAAATTTCTACAACATATTATTTCTCCTTTGTGGTTCAGTATGGCTCCCCCTATTCTAGATTCACCTAGGTTGCCTTTTAGGCTCCATCAAAATTCAATTTGAAGTGGTGAAATGGAGGTGGAGCCGAGACTTTTGGGCTTGTTGCTTTGGGATTTAAGTGTATATATTCTATTGGAAAAGGATCTTGATTGAATTTCCACCAGTTGAGGATGGCCTTTTCCTAAGGGAGACAAGGAATATCCTTTTCATCCCAATTGGTTAAAAACAAGGTTTCTTCAAGATGCTTATGAAGAAGGATCCAAATGCTATTTAGAGGTTTGTTTTGTCATTGAAGATACACCGATTTCATTATTTTGAAATAGCCCACACAAGTAGCCATAGGGTTAGCCTCCACAATTTGCTGAGAAGTGGTCTTTGAAAGGGGATTTTGGGCCATGTTTTGAGGGTTTGGACAACATCTCAGTAGACACTATTGGTTCTATAGAAACCTATTATTATTTTGCACCAAAGACTATGAGAGAACTCACAAGTGCCCAACATGTGATCCATGGTTTCCTGTTGTTGTTTGCTTAGGAAGCACCATGATGACCCTTCATATTCTTTTTTATTTAGATTCTCCCATGTTAAGATTTTGTGTCTAGAGAGAAGCCAAAGGAAGGTTCTTACCTTTAGCAATAATTCTGAAGACTAGAGTTCCTTCCGAAAGGGATAAGGGTTTTTCTGCGGAGGTTGCCATGATATGATGTAGGCTTCCTTGAATGTGAAGGCTCCTACAGTTCAATATCCCCATCATAGGATGTTTAATCCCTATTTTATTTTTATTTCTTTTTCATTGATTTCTTTCCATATGCATTAAGCATATCCTCTACTATCCTCTCCTTGCTAAGTGTCTGGGTGAAGCCAGGGTTAGGTGGGTGTAGAGTCAACCTTAGTCTAATGGTGAAAAACTTGAGTTCTCCCCTCCCGCTGAGTATTAGCTTGAATTGTGGGGAGTTGATAATTACAAGTAAGACTAGGCATTTGTTGCCAAGAATCCTCCCAAAACCCTGCAAATTAACTATCCCTGATTTCCCAAAGTAGTAAGATTGAACTATGGCTTTGTTGGAGCTTGTCATATTCCAAATAAGAGAGCCCTGTGGAGTGGAGGAAATTCAAATGAGATTCTGCTTTTCCTCAGCCTATGCATATTTCATGTGCCATAGGTACACCTAGTGTTAAGTAGAGTATTTGATCAATTGCCGTCCTATTTTAGCACCTAGAACTATGTTGGATATTTTAGGGTCTTGTAGACCTAAGCCCTCCTCCTCCTTTGTCAGACATAAAGTCTCCCATTTAATAAGAGGCCATTTTTTCTTGAGATGATTTCCTCACCATAGGAAGGTTCTTTTAAGAGATATGATGCTTTTCAATACCCATTTGGGCACTGCAAAAATAAATAAAAAAAGGTAGATGGGTAAGGATTGGAACACCAAACTAATGAGGACAAGGTGACTAACATTGTTAAGAAAGCGAAAAATCTACTTGTCTAGATCATATTTTGAGTTTGTCAAGGATATCTCTCTAGGAGGAGTGTTTGATGGCTGAGTTGGTAAGGGGGGCTACTATATATTTAGAAGGGAGGTTAGAGACGGATAATCC
Organism: Pinus taeda; assembly: GCA_000404065.3. Classification (NCBI taxonomy): domain Eukaryota; kingdom Viridiplantae; phylum Streptophyta; class Pinopsida; order Pinales; family Pinaceae; genus Pinus; species Pinus taeda. Next base: position 17,923 of record APFE030379272.1, on the reverse strand, counting down.
TAAGATTTCTATATTTCTTTGAGTGATTTGGGGTGTGTTGAAGAAGAAAACCAAGGACTTTTCCATGCTGATTGTAGTTCCTAGTAGTTAATAATATAATTTTCTAAATATATGTAAATAAGTTAAATAACTTTAAATATTTTAAATTGTAAGCTTATTTTAAGTATAATATTTTAAGAAAAGATTTGTATTTTGAGAGACGTGAGAGGTCCTTCTTTACATAATAGATTTGAAGCTAAGATATATTTATATTGACTATTCTTTGAGTTATGGATTTAAAATTTATTCTTTGAATCTTATTGTTTGGATATATTTTTATTATTATAATTTATTTGTTTTATTGTATTTTTAATATGAATCTTTGGTATTAGAATAATACTAGTGCAACATATAAATTAAATGGCTAGTAAACAATGATATGCATCAAACACTTACCTCATGATACATCTCACATTATCAAGATTAAAAAATTTCATAAACAATAATTAAATTATAATTTACTTTAAATTATTATTTATTATTTTGTAAATAAGCTTATTTTACATAATCATTAAAGACATTTTGAGGTCTAAAATGGACCTCCTAAGGAATATTATAAAAGAATAGTGAAAAAAATAAAATAAGATTATATTACATAATCAAATTTTAGAGGGAAAAACTACTTTTAATCTCATAGTTTCAACTTATCTCCCTCTTATTTTACTCAAATTTTGAGCAAAGGCAATTGTTGGATGATGAATTTAATTCCTCATCCAAGGAGTACCTATTTTGCATACTTTCGATGGACCTTACTACATGAAAAATGAAAAATACATGAAAAAACATGATTGCAATCACATTTTCCATGTATTTCTCATTTTTCGTATATCAAGGTCCATCGAAAGTATTCAACATGGGTTCTCCTTGGATGTGGAACTAAATTCTACATCCAACGAGTGTTGATGCTCGAAATTAGACTAAAACCATAGGGAGACAAACAATTGTAAATTATGCAAAATTGTGGCATCCAAACCTTTAGCTTCCTAGTCCAACAATTACCAAGGGTGGAGTAGTATTGTTTCACAGACACTCTACAATGTATTTTCCTAGATTACCCCCCTTCTAATGATCGACCATTAAAAATGCAATTGTTATTCTCCTTCCATATACATGGTAAATCCATCTTAACTCTAAATTTATTATATGTTGAGAGATATCAAATCACTCAATATTAGGAAAATTTGAGAAAATGTTTGCACATGTAAGGATTCAACCCTACATAATAGATTCAAATTTAAAATTGATCTAATCACATTTATTTTGGTATTATGTTTCTCATATTTCAATTATATTATAGTCCATATTATTTTCACCTTTGGTATATTAATATGAATATTTTCATAGAGTAATTTCTTACATGTGCTATCACACAAAAATATGCACTTAAAATTTTGTCATATATAATTAAAATCTTATTTGATTAAAATTAATGAATTAAATTTATTTTTAATATATATTTGAAATCAATGTACTGAATCATCTTATAATGTATTGTTATTTTTACTTATAGGGGATATTGAAATATTTTAATTATAATTAATATTGATTATTTTCCTTTTAAAGATCACATGTTAATTCCATGTTTTCAACAACAACAAAATTACATCAGGTAAATGTTTTATGAATAAGAAGTTTTTTATTTTCAAGTATTTTGTGTATGTATGAGTATATATTTTATATAAATTAGATATTAACATATTCATTTAAAATGGGTATTGAAATATTTTATTTATATTGTTTATAAGGTTTTGAACCAATAATATTTTTACAAAGAATATTTTAATAGTCACACACACACACACATATCAGTAAGCTTTCTATTAAATTTGTGCTTAGTCACCGTAAAATACACAAGAAATTAGTACAACATATTTTTATGCACATAATCCTTCAAAGGAGGACAAATCAGTGGTTCCAAAATTTCTAACTAGAGATCTACAACTGTAAATGACCGACACACATGAATTCTACAAAATTGGCCTAACAAAAAGACAAAAGGGGGGAAGTCTTCTACCGGGGGCCTGTTTAGATCAAGCTACATACTATTAGGAGAGCGACAAAGTGTTGAACTTGTAAAGCTTTGAATTTATTTGGTATCCAATTGTATTTGCAATTTAGTTAGTTACCTATGTAGAGCATCAATTTCATCCTCATAACGATTGACTTTTTCCTTAAGTATATGGAATTCATCCATGATAACGATGAGAGTGTTCATTTTTTGGTGGGCTGATCCAAGCGAAAGGCCACCAATATCCACATGGATCAGTGGATCTTGGTGGCCATCTACCTGGATCATGGGCTTTCCAATGCAAGTCCATATTTTGAAGATGCAGGTTTATGAATTGTTGTAGTCAATCATGACAAGAGCTACTACCACGAACAACTGTTTGATTTTCCTTCTAGGACATAATTATACAGACATGAGACAAGTGAGTGCAAGGACCAAAGTTGAGAAACAAGGAGAGGCTATAATGCCAACATCTGAGAGAATTCTAAAGGAAGTAGAGAGAGGTGGCTTAATATCACAAAGAAGAGAAGGCAGAGAGCCAAAGAGCTCATGGCAATGACTGCATAAGAAACAAAGGAGAGAGAGCCATGGAGATTTCCAGTACTGGTAACAAGGTTTTAGAGACCTACAGGTAACAGAGAGAAAATCCAAATAGAAGATTAAGGAGTACCTGTGAGCATGAGGAGAGCTAAGTTTCCCAAGGAAACTCCCACGGTAGTATACCTAGAAGCCAATTGTGTTACCACGACAAGAACACCAAAAAATTATAACTTCCTACACCAATATAGAAATCCACTGTGCACTGGAGTTGCCATGAACAAGTTTGGGGACAATTATGTCTACTAGTGCCAATTGAGTGATCCATGATTGGCTATAGAAACCAATCGTACTTTTCATGAGATGGGATGAAGGGGAGTTTGGCTTATGAAGCTAATGAAGAGGCCCCAAATTTAATTGTGTTGCACAGATCACCCCCCTGTGGAACAATGTGAATACCATTCTCCACCAAATGTAGATATAACGAGACAATTGACTTGAATAACTCCTAGATTACACTAGATAACACAATCGGCTTCCAGAATAGTCACCCAACATAGAGGGAAATTCACTCGATCCCATTGCAAACTGCGCCACTATGAAGGATGATTGCGAAACGACCATATGCATCCCATGAATTTAAGCCCAGGACCAAAGAATTCACACATAAAGTTAATTGATTCACCATTAAGGTCTATAATAACCCACCTCCTTGGATCCACCAAAGTTTCAATTGCAAGATTTGCTTGTTGGTTACCGTATTGTCCTGCCGCAAGTCTTAACACATGTGAAAATATCGGGAGGTTCATTGCATGGCGTGCATGCTTACAACCAACCATGCCACCCCATTTGAAATGCCAACCATTTGATCCATAAACTATATAGTTGATGCTAGTATGGAGGAGGAAGGGGATTTGGAAAGAGAATTTCTTATTGCTCAATTCAATTTTTGAAAGGGTTTGCCAAGCAACTCTAGTAAACTTCATAGATGTTAAGAATGGAGAGGATATAGTCAAAGGATGTTCCACAATCTGAATGAGACATTGATGTCGGTTTGGCCTATTTTTAAAAGGCACACAATATTCACTTGTTTAGCAACTGCAATATTTTGATATCTTAGGATAAGAAAAAAGTTCTTAAGGTGAAAATGTTTCGAGACATCAATAATTTTGTGAAGAAGTTGTTTAAGTTGATTGTCCTTTAGGAAATAACCTCTATAAAAAATTTTGAATGGTGAGGAGAAAGTCCCCTAATACTATAATTTTGGTGATTTCCATCTCTTTGGCCAAGTTTAACCCCAACATGAAGCCATACATTTCAACCAGATTATTAGTCTCCTTAACTAGCTCCAAAAATACTTAAACACTTGTTTTCCTTGTAAATTAAAAATAACCCCTTTCATTTATTTTAATAATATATTTAATCACTACCTATTTTATACATATATAAAACTTTACATAAAACCTAAAAATTAAATTACATGATCTTTTATAGCATATATCATATAACAAACGCTTCACCGCATGTTAAAAAAATGGATATTTGAACTTTATATTTTCATAACTAAACAGTTTGTTATGAGATATGTTTTCATCCTTTTTAATATATTATAATCTTGAAACGTGAACATGTATTTTTGAAATTTAATCCATTTCAAGTTTATGATGAATAATAATCATTTGATTAAGGGAAAGAAGTTAGTAATTTCATTTTAAATTTATTTTCATGATATATTGGTTTAAACTTTTATTAGAAAATGTTAGTTGATAATGATTTAATTTGATTTTAACTAAATTATAAATTTGATTTTTATTTTTTATTTTAATATAAAATACATGAGTTATTAAAATGATTTTTATTGATTTAAATTATATTTTTAATATTTTTTATTTATTTATTTTATATTAAAATTAAAATTATATATAGTTTAAAATTAGTAATTAATTTTTTGTTTAGTTAAGAATTTGTTTTCAAACATATTAATAGCCCAAGACTTAAAGATATTTAATAAGAGTGAAGAGTTGTCTCTTTATAAACTACTAATTAGATAATTTTAGATGACATGGTTTCTTTGAATAACATTAATTTAACATTGATAAATCAACCTAGATTCCTCATTAATGAATAACAATTAATAATATCAATAAGCTTACATTCTTCATTAATAAATTACAATTAATAATAACTATCCTCAAAACTAATTTGACAACTAAATTATAATAAAATTTCCCACTAAATAAAAAACTTAACCATTAAATCTAAATATAATTAAAACAAAAATAAACTTTTAAATAAAAGTCACGAGGAAAAAAATAATCTTTAAAAAAAAACCATCAATCAAAGAGGTAAACTTAAAAAATGTTTTGAACTCTTTCCAGAAAGTATATACGTCATGTCTATGCACATGGCACATCATCAATCCCACAAACTATCCATGACACCTACGCATACACGAAGAGTAGAGTGAACACGTGGAAATCTGATCGTTATGGGCAACACGTGATTTCTCGTTTCCAGTTAACTCCCAACACGGGCTTCGGTCCAATAAGAACGTTTCCCGCCAAATCCTCACCATTTTGGGAGGTTTTGGTCCCCAAAATTATTTACTGAATGAGCTGGGGAAAATTTTCCTCCACCTTCTCTTTGGTGTACTATTTAGCTTTTCCTAGAAGTTGTCCCTTCAACCCAATCTTCCAATGGTCTTATTGCCCTTGTCTTGTATTTTTGGACCTCTTCTTAAAAAATGTATCTTTTGTCAACTCTGCCTAAGTGTTGGTGCCAAATCCTCCACAGAAGGTAGGACCTATTCCTCTTCTTGTTCTTACATGGAAGTCTCATAGAGTTTCAAATTCTCTATATTTACAACTGAGTAAATGCGCATATATGGTGGTAAACTGAGTTGATAGGTATTATCACCCACCTTTTACAGTATTTTCGAATTTCATTTGTCTGCATTGATGATGAATGATTTTCCATCCTTGATGAGTCAGTACTGGTTAGCTCTCCTCATGAATATTGCATCACGCATGTACATGTATGGACACCCAAAAATGACTCCACATACATCAAGGGGAACCACATCCAGATCTACTTCATCAATAAAATCAATACTGATAGAAAATCTAATTTTACAATGTTTTGTTACCTTCAGCTCTACATCCTTATGTACCCATCCCAGTGGATATGGGTTTTCATGATCATGAACATCCAGCCCCAACTTCTTGACTAGATCTGTTGCAATGAGATTCTCCTGCGATCCTGAGTCAAACAGAGCATCAATCTTCATCTTCTTGGCGTGTGTCTTTACATGGAAGAGTTTGGTCATTTATTTCTTTTCCTGTTGCTGAAGGCTACTCAAATTCACCTCCTTCTATACTGATGTACATAAGATCTTCTCATCCACCTCTGAGCCACTTCCAACTTGGTTGCTTGGATCAATGGTCATGAGATTCTTCTTCTTATTATATTTCTTCTTGTTTTTTGGGTTTAGCTCTGGATGTAACTTCCAATACTTCTCCTCTGTATGGCCATCAATGTTACAGTGGTTGCAATGGTTGCTAGGATATTTACATTGGTGTGTTGTGGCTATCGTCTTTTTATCTTTCCCCTTTTTTGCTTCTTCTTCCCATCCTTAAAAGCGTCTTGTTGCTCCTTTTGGATCGATCCACTTGATTGCACTCTTTTCAAGCCTATGTTCTCCAAGTATTGTGCTTGTACACAAGCCTCATCCACCATTTTGGGCTTGAACAACATCACTTACTCATGCAGATGGCGGTGCAAACCCCCCAAATACTTGAGGAGTAAATTTGGGTTCTTTGGAGAGATACCCAACATTATAACCATCTTTTTGAATTCTGAAAAAAAGTACTCCTGCACAATTTGACCTGTCTTTTGCCTAAAGTAATGCCACTAGATTCATTGATCTTCCATGTACCTACTGGGATAAAACTGTGACTTAATGAGGGTTGTGAAATCCTCCCACTTAGTCACTATAGGTTCTCCCTCCAACCTCCAGGGTTTCCGTGTGGCTCTCCCACCAAGTCAGTGCATGGCCCTCCGTTTTCAGTCAAACGAATGAGATCTTTTTCCCTTCTTCGATCTGATGGACACTGAAATAAACCTCCAGTTGTTGCAACCAGTGTTTTAGCTTCAGAGCGTCGTTCTCAGTGTGGTATCGCTTCATGTCAACTTTTGCTTCCACTTTAAACAAGGATTGTTTCATGACACTCAAACTGGGTTGATCTTTTCCGAGTTCTTTCTTCAACTAGTTATCTGCATCTTCCCAATATCATGATCCCCCTTTTGATTTACGCTCTACATTTGAACCCCCTTCTTCTCCAAATATCCCCATCTTATTACTTAGCGCCACCATGAGGAGGTTGACATTGCGGTTTATATCCGCAACATTTTCTTCAAGCCACAAAACCTCACCTCTACAAGATCACGAGGTTTGTTTGCAAATTTGTCGACCATAATTAGGGTTTTATGATTTATGGCCTTGTTGATCTAGATCCCTGCAATCTCCACAAAATACCCAAAGAAACCTAGCTTTGATTCCAAATGATTCGTAAACTATCGTGGATATTCCACTGGACAATTCGTTACAACAAATCTGATAATATTATATTAAAAATTTGAGATTCTACACTATTATAGTTTTATTTAATTCCTAGATCTGTAAATTTAACTATAATTAGTGCATGCATGTAAAATTAAATCAAGAAGAAAAGTATAGAACAACAAAATAAGCTCACGCACACATAATACACAAGATATGCTCTCTAGGAAAACGTTTCGGGAGAAAACCCAGCTAGAAGTTGAGACCGTTTTTCTCTCTTCCTCTGTCTGGAAATATGGTTGCAAATACAAAAAATAATGTTTGTGGCCCGTGGACTGCTATACTACACAGATCCTCTCAGTGTGCTCTACCTCCTATCTCTCATGGCTATTTTTGCTCACCTATGGAACAAAATTCTTTTGAAAGAATGGAATGCCTCTTCCTCCTAGTGGCCCGGTTATAACACATCCTGATAGCCTGCAAGTGGTTAAGTTTGACTACATCAACTCTTAACTAGAGTTACAAAATAGACTCTTCTAAAGTCATTTACACCATGAACACATGGCTAACCCCCTTTCCATGAATAATGGGGGCTGATGCAACATCCTCCCTATTATGCCCCTATACCAATAGGTGTCATATATCATGATTGACTTGGTTTAGTTTTGAAATATGTTCATACCTTTACTTGTTGCAAAGGTTTTCCATATTTGTGAAAAACAAAAAATGTAAAAATGTAAAGAGGGTATACCCTAGAAAAAGAATAAAGAAAATGTCAAAAAATGAAAGAAAATGAACCCCAACAAAAAGAAAAAGACCATGAAAGTGTGCAAGTCCAAATGCCACTACTAGTTACTTTTATGTAAAATAATGATTGTGTGCAACTTGTTACTTAGGCCACAAATCCATGATAACCAAATAGCTTAATCTTGGTTATTCCATGTTTTCAATTTCATGTTTTAGATATAGAGAATAAAGATTTGACCAAATAGTGTAATCTTGGCAGATAAGTAGAGTGAATAAAAGGATCTCAATAGTTTAATCTGAGCCCTCAGATGTAATAAGTGTAGATTTAGATAGATATCACTATGTAAAAGAAAATAAAGTGTGAAAAGGGTTTTCTAGTTTAAGTGCACCCTAATAAAGAAGTGAAAATGCTAGGATAAAGTAGGTAGGGTAAGTAGATGATTGGTTGCAGAACAAATGTGTGATAAATGGTTAAGTTTAATGCTTAAATCATTTGCTTTCATCTTGGACAAAGCATAACTCACATTGAAGATAGCACATCAAGGACCCAAAGTCAAATTAATTAACTTCCTTACTCCATTTTTCCCTAAGAATTCACTAATTTCCCCTAAGTGCTAAAGGTACCTATAAACAAGTTAGAGGGGCTCTGAGCATTTCCCTGACTTTTGGAGGGACCAGACCCTCAGCCCAATAATTTGAAATACCTAAAGCACTTAAATCCCCTTCATCAATATTCACCCCTTCATAAAGTCACTCATTCCCTTTATAAAGTTTTTCCTAAGTAAAATCCTATTTTACTTAGGAAAATTAAAAGCATTCTATCTACATGAAACCCTCATATATCATTAGCCTAAGGTATAAGTGTTGTATGATGAAATACATTTTCAGAGACATTTAACTTAGCGCACTTCATATTTCAAAGTCATATTAACTTTTTAACTTATATTATTATTTAATTCCCGAAAAGAATTACCCCTTACCCGTATTATTGTTAAAACATCCCAATAAACTATATATCCTGCCCCCGGTTGTGAAATAACCTTAATAACACTCATAAACAGGATTAATTAGCTAACTCGTAGTTAAATGAAGAACCTGACCTCCCCGCCATGCTAATAAAAGAATTAATTAATCCTCGTGATTAATCGATAACTTCAACGAACCACATCACCCCCGATGTAATTAAAAGCTTTTAATTACCATCAGGCCCCCGCCATTAAACAACAGTCACCTTAGCACCCCAACCACCATCCAATCGGATCCCTCAGATCTGACAGCCATCGTGCATATCGCACGGGCCTTTTGGTCGACATTTAGTGTGCGATGAGAGCAATTTCCCAAACAGTGTCGGTCCTACGAGTCGAAAGATGTGTGGAATCGCGCGACCCCTCCTAAAAACCTCTTCCCACCCATAATTGGTGCGATGAAAACTGCTTACCGCCTCCCCACAAATGACAAAAAACGTCAAATCATCCTACTGACGCAACTTGTCTGTTTCATGAAACCCACTGAAAGATTGACTTTGCATAAAAACAGAGTATAATCTATTTTCGTCCTCTATTCTGAAAAACACATGCATACGGTCAGGACGTAGAAATCGACCAACTCGTACCCAAACCATCAGCCACCCTGAAAGCTACTGCCCAATGCTACTCCAGCCCACGGTGTGCCTCCAGTCAACCAATACATCATTACTAGTCGCTCCATAACAGGTATTTACCAGTGTTCTTCCAAAAACCCTATTACATACTAAATTTCTTCTGCAATTACGTTGAAACCCCGAAATTCCAGAGTAATTCAGTTGCGAAACTTACAGTAACGAACTCCCAGGACCCCTGTTTCACCTATCTCACTCAAACAACCCCATTTCCATCTCTGAATCCACAAGAACTAGAAATGGAAACCCCCATGGCCCTCAATGTACCTCCTATCACTACATCTCATAGAGATTTGGATTATCTGCCCTTAGCATATAAAGATTTCCAAATCAAAGACCTCACATTTGATGACTCCCCCTTGAGACTACATTGTAAATACCGGGACCTTTACCTCAATAATGTTGACAATATTGGTCTGTGGGAATCAAATCTCCCAAAGTGCCAATTCCCTTCTGTGCACATTTTCCCATTGTTCACTAGAACCATGCCAATTATGACCCTAATCTCAGAGTTGTAATGTCCCCCGACCAACAAATTCTTTTTACCATTACAATAGACTCCATCAATGAAATATTGCAGTTGCAACCTAGTCAGAACCTTATCCCTCTCTCTATTGTTGATTTACTTGAAAAGTCTTCCAAACTATCCAGCTCAGAGATCGCAAGAGTTTGCAAAATGCTCATGTTAGAACAATACATTTTAGAAAACCCTCCACCCTACATGATAGGTGCTTTTACAAACTTAGGGAGGAATATTATTACCATGATTGCCTGTATTCTTGGTTTCACAAGCAATAATATGTGGATGAAATGACTTTTGCTTATCTGGCTATCTTCACCCCTGGCCAGCCCCATGCTACCAAGTACGACTATTCTGCATTCGTAGCTGACAAAATCCATGATCAGTTCATGAGATTGGAAAATGAGAGAGCGTTCAAGTATTCCACAATCTTGTATCACCTCTTCTTGTATTACCAAACTGACAAATTCCCATTCTCTGTGAATAAGCTTGATACCAGAGTTAATCCAAGATCAGTCATTTTCTAGACTTCCATCTTCGATTACTCATACACTTCTCCCTATTCATACAATGAATTCATAGATCAATTTGTCTATCCTATAACCACTATGCTGACAAGACATCCTCCCCCAAGAATTAGTGATGATATTAAGAGAATCCTTCAACTGTCAAAGCAGTACAAGATAGGTGACTGATACTTGTACCAGAATCACACTAAAATCCGAATCTATGGTTGTGAACTCCCTCCTTTCAAGCTGCCTGTTAAGAAATTTACTGCATAACATAAATAATTACTGAGAAGAATATATATAAGAAAATAACTAGCAACAACCATAAACACATAAACACAAATGGTTATCCGGGAAAACCCCAAATCCGAGGAAAAACCCAACCTAATAAGATCTCATTAGCATTGGCCAAAACCTTGGCCAATCTGACCAAGTGAGCCTTCACCACTCACTTCTAGATCTTGCATTACAATGAAGTCCTTCCAGCCTTTTATAAGCTCTATTACATATAATACCACAGGAAAAATACTATGGGTGCACAATACCATGTGCCCCAAAACCATCATTGTTTAACCTAGTCAACTTTGACTCTATCCTGAGTCAAGTTTACCAAACAATTCCCCCCTTAAACTTGACTTGGGGTTCCTTGACTAACTCCAGCCAAACCTGCTAAGTGAGACAATCCCGCTCACTCTAGCTCTTACCCCCTTTAGAGTTTTTACCCGGGGTATTGTTAACTCGACATCCCCCCTATCACCTAGGTCTAACCTAGACTTTACTAGTGATCACCGAGGGGTACACATGCCTTACCAGGTCTTACAGTAGTATGCCCATTTACATGCAATAATTTTGACTTCATTAATTTTTTTTTGTTTATTGTTGTTGTGATTCTGATCCATCCTCTCTCAATTTGATTTTCTCAAAAAACTTCTATCAAACCGCTGCAACTGGGAGCCCAAGAACCTCGTAGATTCCAGCACCGGTGGCCTCACGTAGCAGAAAACGAACAATTTTTGCAGCCGCATGAACAATTTTCTTCTGCTGGCCTTCTTTAAATAGCTGCATGAATCTTGAACAATTCGCCAGCATGTTCCAAATCGGTAAATATCGCAAATGCACTGCTATCCCTAGCAGTTACAGCACTATCTTTCGCACATTCTCCTCGAGGTTCTTCTGCGTACAATTGTTCCACCATTATTTTCAGACCCAGATCTGTAAAAAGGCTGCATTGATCTCATCAGGCACTATAAACCCCTGGCATCAAAGAATCCCTTTGAAGCCAATATCTGACTCTGATACCAGTTGTTAAGAAATTTACTGCATAACATAAATAATTACTGAGAAGAATATATATAAGAAAATAACTAGCAACAACCATAAACACAAATGTTTATCCGGGAAAACCCCAAATCCGGGGAAAAACCCAACCTAATAAGATCTCATTAGCATTGGCCAAAACCTTGGCCAATCCGACCAAGTGAGCCTTCACCGCTCACCTCCATATCTTGCATTACAATGAAGTCCTTCCATCCTTTTATAAGCTCTATTACATATAATACCACGGGCAAAATACTATGGGTGCACAATACCATGTGCCCCAAAACCATCACTGTTTAACCTAGTCAACTTTGACTCTATCCTGAGTCAAGTTTACCGAACACTGCCTAAGTATGTTCCTATGAGATTGTTTGCCCTGGAATATTATAGGAAAATGTTAAACTCTGACCAAATTCATTTCACCAAGGCAAAGAAGAAACCCAATTGAGGATCAAAGACCACTTAGGCCCATTTGTGTGCAACAATAGAGAAGTAGGGGAAAGAGCAGAAGAAATCATAGAAACAACAATGAGACTAAAGAAAAGCTTTACTTGGATTTATGACTCTCATGGTTTCATCAGTGACAAGAGCGTAAAGCATAAGCTGTCACCCTACATCCATCACAGAATCACTGAGATAGAACAATATGCCAATTTAAATGAATGGAGAGAAGGGACATTGATAGAGGAAGATAGGGATAAAGTTGAAGTTGAGAATGTGATGAAAGATTTGGAGAAGGGACTTGACATGGACTCTTTTTTACAGGTACCAGCTGAAACTTCTCCAAAGCCAACACAGGAAACTAGTGCACCCACAGCAGAGCCATCACAAGAACAAACATAGGAAATTAGTGTTCCTACATCAGAACAAACAGGACAACCACAAGTATCAGAATAGCCAGAGGTATCAGAGCAGACTGAAATTTCTGAAGAAAGAGCTCAACCACAGCCACACCTAGCTCCTACAAATATGGAAAATCCCCCAGTTGTGCAGACTCCTCTAAATGAGGAAAAGAATTTGAAAAGAGATAGGGAAGTAGCTACCCCTTCTAGTAGACCTACAAATCAAACCTTTGCTAAGAGGCAAAGGTTGAATCCTTATTCAGAGGAGGAGTTCATAGATGAAACTACAGAAAGCATGAGAAAGGAAGGAACAAATAATTTGCATACATTCCCAATAGGTGGGACACCCTCCAGTTTGCAGAGGCAAGAGCTAGAAAGACAACAAAGTATAGAAGTTTCATCTCTCAAGTCTTCTTATGAGAAAACGATAGATATAAAGGGGAAGTTTAAGGAAATCAAGACAAAGAATGAGCAACTGAAAGCCCAAGCCTATGCTCAGTACCTAAAGATGGCCCCTTCAAACCAAACCAAATTGATCTCAACCTTTGACATCAAAGAAGGCAAAATGCAAATGAGTTTCTTAAAACCCACAGTGCTGTAGACAAAATCCTTGGGAGATTATCTCAAAACTGACTTTGAAATCATGGATAAAGACATTCACCCTATTGATCAGATTGAATTACACAAGCAACCAAGTGAGATGGTCTACTCAACACTGACCAGTAAAGCAATGATGGCTCATATATTTCAAAATTCATTGAGCAACACTACAGCCCAATTGCAGTTGGAGAAAGCTTCCTCACAGGCAAAAGATAACAGGATAAAATCATTGGAAGAGTTGGTAATTGATTTGGGTCATGACCCAAAAGATGTTAAGGCAGTAGAGAGCTTAATCAATAAAAAGAATGAAGATATAGCTGCACTCAGAAAACAGTTGAAGCTGCCACCCCTCATTCACCCTCAGACTGCTGAAGTGATAGAGAAGAAAAATGAAGAACTTATGGACTTGGTCCTTAAGTTAAACGAGCAACTAAAGGAAACAGAGCAGGAATTGGAGAAAGCAGTACAGTCAAGGCAGAGTGAGTTGACCACACAGCCTCAAACTGTAGTGTCAATAGTTTCAACAGCAGTCCCTTCCACACTTGCAACTGTTTTAGCACCAAACATTCCTTTGGCAACAGCTGCACCCATAGAGGCAACAGGTACATCACAGACATGAACATCAACACAGAGCACAAAGGACTTAATTAAGTCCATGGAAGAAATGAAACTCCAAGTCACAAAGCTGCAGAAAGTAAAAGAGAAATTCACTGTCATGGAATAGAAACATGATTTATCAAAGATAAATTATGCAGAGAAAAGAAGGAAAAACAAGAGCATGACAGAGTAAATAAAAGCATTAGAGAAGGACCTGACATTTGACAAGCCTTTAGAAGAGATCAGGAAGATATTGTGGACCAATATCATTGATTCCATCAATGATATTTGCTCATCCATTCAAATTATTTTTGAACAAATTGATTTGGTTAAGCTTGCTCTAGAGGAAATTCAACATACTAGAGAAGAATTGGGTAGAAACCCTGAAGAAGCAGTTCAGTTAATAAATTTCCTAAACAGTAAAAACAAGCAACAATTAGAGCAACTAGACATTCAGGATAGGGCTGCTACTATCCTCGAACTAAAGAAAGTTCCGACAAAAAGGAACTTAATGCAAGGCCTGGAGCGAAGATGTCAAAGCATGCAGGAGGATATAGATGAATTCATGAGAAAGTTTGACATATTAATAAGTAAGGGACTCCCAAGTCCTTTAGTCATCAATGACAGACTAATGGTTCAGATAGACTACATCAACAAATTACATCAGCAAGTTGACAGTCAGGCCAGTTCATCTGTAGTCAAGGCATTGCCCACAGGGAAAGTTCTGTATGATGGTTTGGAGAACCTTTTTTACATTGAACATGAAGTGAAACACTTATTCCCAGTGCAACCCAATTTTGTGAAATATACTGAGGCTGATGAAATTTACAGGAAATTGATAAGGATGACTATACCAAAGGAAAAATGGTGGACCAACATGACTGACATCCCATAAATTACCATGACTAAAGTGAGGTAAACAGAGATATTTACCACAGTAAATTTTGGTAAAAAGGATGAATACTGGTGAACAGGTAAAGAGTATTAGATACAAGTGAAAGAGTATCAGTTGAAAGATAAAATCAGGTGTCCAACACAGAATTACTAGCACTACAACAAGATGCACGTTCATAGGACCTACCTCCAGCTCCTTCAACGAAAACAGGGACAACACAATCAATTCACTTTCTGTTTCTATATTTGAGACCATCTGTCTCTATATTAGTGTAAAATAGAAATTTTATTTTCCTAAAATAAATCTCATTTAGTTATGAGATATTTTGATGTAAATTTTGTATAAATAATTCTTTATTCAAAGTATCAAGGCTGGATTCTTAGACATTTCTGTAGACAATTTACTTTTGGAATTGAAGTGCTGTTGAACAACTTTTATATGGCTGGCTGAACAAAGTAATAAAGCAAAGGACTTTTATAGGATACCTGTGTCAAACGAGAAACAAATAAGTATTCTATATCTTACAGTTTTTCTGGTTTAATAAATATTCATATATGTTTCATATCTGAATGATAAACGAAAAGTTATATTTCAGAAAGAGCTTTACTGCATTCTGCCTTTAAAATCATTTATATTCTTAATGTTTTCTTCCAAGCTATCATAGGTAGGGAATTCTTAATTGCTCCCTGCTTTCATAGTTTATCACTGTGACCATTTAACAAAGAATAGTTAATTGCTTTTTGTTAATGAGAACCCACTTTCCCTCATCTTGGACCCTGTTGAAGGATTCTTAGTTGCCCTTCCTCCCTGTTCAAGACATTTTCACCCATTTGAAACTATCATTTGTCTTTTGTTTGGCTATCTTGCCCTGTGAAATTTCTCCTTTGTTAAATCAACCTGATCCAGTTAAGCCATCATTCAGTTGAATCCATAGCCCAATGGCCTGAAATACCTTGTTCTATCCATCTGCTCTCAAATTCCACCACCAAACAAAATCAAACCCCCCAAGCTTTCATAACTAGCCTAATATCTCACAAAACAAAGCTAAATCATAAAGAGAGAGCCCTTTCTGAGTACAGATTGGCTAGATTCTGTACTTAAAAGATTGGTTTGTGGTTACCTCAGAGTGTCCCTTCTTTTGATAACTTCTAAGGGAAAATCTGAGTAATAACAATCCCGAACTATAGATGTAAAAACAGGAAGGTCAACTTCTGAGTGGCATAACGTTTATATACAGAGTTTGATTGACGCAATTCTTACATCGTTGGAAACATCTCAGTATGTAGAATAGAATGAAAAGGTGATACACTTGTGTAGAAAAGATTTACCCCCAAATAATGTCATTTGGTTCCTCAAAACGTTCTCAGAAGGTTTCAGACCTCGTTTCACCAAACTGGGCCCCGCTGGTAAAAACAGTCTCATGAGCTTATTCCTCCACTTTTTCCACTCCAAATGCATCGAGATGGATGAAAAACAATACAATTATCCAATTAGGATAATCCTATAGAGCTAGCAGTTGGGAAAGATGTTGCATGCTTTGATCTAATCTCCATCCAAAGGAGCTCTTCACTGAGGAAGTACTTGATTGAAGCTCTTTTCTTGCTCAGACTATGAATTGAGAGTCTCCTTCTACAACACGATGGTGAATGATTATGTGTTGGGAAATAAGGATGCATTGGATTAAGGCTTTCAGTTCTGAAACATTGTTGCTATCATGACCAATGTAGCCTATATAGATGCATGTTATTTCTCCTTTATGGTTCAATATGGCTCCCCCTATTTTGGATTCACCTGGGTTTCCTTTTAGGCTTCATCAAAACTCAATTTGAAGTGGTGAAATGGAGGTGGAGCCGAGACTTTTGGGCTTGTTTCTTTGGGATTTAAGTGTATATATCCTATTGGAAAAGGATCTTGGTTGAATTTTGTTGACACCTAATCTTCATGATTGGGGGAATTTTATGTAAATAAATAAATTAGGAATGTGAACAGTCATCAAGAGATGAACTGAACAATCACTCCTTATGGTATATAACAATGACCTACCTATGGAATAAGAGGAAAAATCAGTTGTTTTCTCTGTGGAGTTACTACCTGGCCTGACATGGTATCAGAGCCAGCTTCTTGTTTTAGCTATTATGCTCCTGTAACTCCTCTGTCCTGGCCTCAACCTCTGCCTCTGCCTTATTCCCCTCTGTCCTGAAATAACCTGCCTCTGGCATATTCCTTTCCAGCACTGCGCATCTGTCCATACTGTCCAAATAGAAGCGTTGTACCATTCATGTTTTAGCGTTGATGACTGAGTGGTGTATGCTGAAGGAATCTGCGTTGAATACGCTGGTCAATTGAATACATTGGTTGCTAAAACATCTTGGTTGTGACTATCAATGGCGTGGGAATCGGTCTCAGGATTCTGTTCGTTTCCATATATCTTGAATTTTTATTATTTACCTTCGCCTTTACGCTGCATAGGTTCCTAGCATATTTTTTCCCTTACCATTATGCTGCATGACTCCCTAGGGTTTGTCAGCATAGACGTTTTAAAGTTTTTTTGCATCTTTACACTCAAGATAACCGCTGCATAAGTTCAAAGGTTTTTTGTGTCTACTCTGAAATTCGCTCCTGGCGGTCTCTGCGTTTCTTCTTGGTATCAACATTTGTATTGAATGCAGAATGGTGTCAGACATTTGTATTGAACTGCATTTGAATGCTATTGAACTGTGCTTTGGTATTGAACAGCGTACAAGTTGGTATTGAACTGCATTTGAATGGTATTGAACAGCGTACAAGTTGCTCCTGGTATTAACGCTGTCCTATTGAATGGTGCTTTGGTATTGAACAATGTACAAGTTGGTATTGAACTGCATTTGAATGGTATTAAATTGCGTTGAATGGATTTTTTAACATAGCGCTCCTTGCTCATAATCGACTGGAGGTCTATATTATTGTTGCACATGGTATACTCCAGTGGTTTTAATGCTATCCCATTGCACTATGTGGTTGAATAGTATTTAAACTGTGGCTTTATTAAGTGATATACACCGCCTATGGACTGCATTTGAATCCGTCCAGCGAATGGTCTATGGCATATATATTGAAT
>APFE030379261.1:0-12480 GCA_000404065.3 Pinus taeda | reverse complement strand
GGGAAAGCATTCCAATACTCTAGGCATAGTTACCACATGCCCCTATTTAATTGGATTCACCTGTAGTAGAGAAAAGAATAACATTAGAAGTGCATTAATGAACAATAAAAAAAACCCAGACACTGCATGAAAAGGTGTTGTCATAATCGTTATTTCTAATTAAATTTATGGAACACACATTTGGATTGTCAAAGCCATGAAGCGTCTCTTTCCGCCCTACTTTGGTGAAGTTGAACTTACTGGGGTCGAACCCCTACAAGACCACCTACAGTTGAAATTCATTAGGAAATTTCTTAACATGATGTCCTTCATTCAGTTGAGCGATGAAACCATATTCATCTGGGTTGATCTACAATTTATTACCCCCACATAGTCTGCGGATAGAATCCATGTTAAAGTGTGTCCTTAGAAACATCACCCCAAAAGGCATAACCAAATTAATGTATGTTCAACAGGAAATTTCAAGAATTTGCATCACATTTTGCATCAAATTTATATGTTCCTACAATTTTCCATACTTTCAATGCTTTTAAGGGATGCAATATTTTTAGCATGTCTTAGGTTCCTATGTCTAAAAAAATTCCAACAATTCTTTGTAACTCTCACAATAGCTAAACTATTTATTTACATAGCAATGAATATAAAAGGTGAGAAAGTGAGGGTATTGATTTAAATCCTGCAAAGGAGTGGGATACCTATTTGAAAAATAGAGAAAACAAGTGTATTAATCTTACCTCGTAAAACCCAATAGAATTCCACAGGAGACTGACATTCATGCGAACAATGGAGAAATTGGCACAAATCACAAATTTTACAAGCTCAAATAAATCTAAATGGGAAGGAAAATGTAACCCATAAAATGAAGAATAATTTTCATTAGTATGGTCATTCCAAAATGTAATTCTATCAATGTAGTAGCTGCATAGAAAGAAAAAAAGAACTCCATTTCATAGATTAGAGAATTCACCCATCTAGCACATATTCTTCCCATTCCCCCAAATTGTGGGTAATGTTGTGACCTAGAATAGAAATAAATGCAAATCACTCAAAATCTCTCTCTCTCTCTCTCTCTCTCTCTCTCTCTCTCTCCCAGAAATGTATATGTATTAGAATTTTGCATCAAATAAAAGGTTTCTAGCTTAATGATTTGTAAACAACACAAGTAAAAAATAAAAAGAAGTCATCTAACCAGAGAATAAATATCAATAAAATTACAAATTACAAATGCTTCAATATGATAAAATTAAATAACAAGATATACTCTACATTGAGACAAGGTGTTTGTCTTACATATAAATTCTTTGATAGTAATTTATGAGCTTGATATAGATTCTCAATAACCTCGGTCACTACTTTATTGGTTTGTTGAACAGTTTCTTGATGATATTTTTGAGCGTTTTGGGTTCTATGTTTTCGAGATTTGCAAAGATAATGATTGTTTAAAATGTTTTGTAATAGTCTAGTTAATATTATTAGGTATAAGTAATATATTAGCCCAATTTTAGGTAGTTATGATGGTATTTATATTTTATTGGAATAGTAAAAATGAACCAAACTTTGTGAGAGCTAGCAATATCTTCCACACAGATGTATGAATCCTTAACCAAGGGAAAAAACAAGTGTTGTGAATATAACAAAATGATAAAACCGGGTCTTACATATCCACTGAACTATATTTTTGGTTAGTGGTTTTGCAATTATAATAAAATCCCTCATTTGGAGAGTCTCATAACAATACATGGAGAAAATGTGCATCAAATTCCATCTTTCCAACCACTGAGTACATTACCACAGTATATTATACATGTCTTCAGCAAAGCTATGACAATGCTACTTCTAACCCAAAAACTTTGAACCCCCAAAGAAGCCATTTATCTAAACATTTCCTGGACTATTTCTCAAACCTTGTATATAGGGCTATCCTCCTTTTGCAATGAACTTACCATTTATGTTTTGCCACATAACAATATTAACTTGAGTGTTTAATATATCCTAGTCCACTTCTCCCAAAGCGTGTTTTTCTACATAGCATTAGTTGTATACATAATTCAGAAATGTTTAGTAATATAAAAAAGGATTATACACTTTATTAAAAGAAATAAGTCTCAACATAACCATTAATGTTAACTACACTGCTGCATGAGGGAGGAACAAATATTGGTAATATGCTACTACAATATACCTAAGGAAACAAAAAACCCTTTTTGCCACCAATTTTCAATGAGAATAGTGTATGGTATGTTTTTATCTGAAGACATATGACAACACTACCAAAATCATTGGAGATATCCTCCGAAGTATTACCCCCTTAAAAAAACAGACCCTCACAGGATAGTCGAGAAGCTCCATAATATTGACCTCGCCTTTCTCAAACCTTCATGGTACTTTTTTTGGGTGCTTTTTCAATGAGGAGAGGAATGTTGAGGTAATAACCTTTCTTCATTAATTCATCATGCCAATTTTCACAATATTTAGATATCACAGTTGTAATCATATCTCTATAGTTTACAAATTTGTTATCGAATCGAAAAAAATAAAAAGAATGAAATATTTAACCTCTTCTTATTTCTATTCAAAAGTTCCACCGAAATTGTTTCAATCCAAAAAGAGTCAAATGTTGCAACTAAAATAGTGGAGTTAAGTGGAATTGTAGTTGGTTTATAGTTGTAAAATCTCAGAGGCTCTTGTACCCATGACGAGAAAATGGGTTCCCAGCCTCGACAACCAAATTAAATTCTAACAACAAGCTATCATGGTTAATTCCTTTAGGCAAGAAGTCCAATACTCAAGAAGCACATTCTCACACTCAATTGGACTCACCTGCAGTATAAGAAACAATAACATGAGAAGTGCATGAAAGTGCACTCAAAACCCCAAACATTGCATCAAAAGGTGTTTCCATCCTCGCTATTTATGCTTACATTTATGGTAATCAGATTTGGACTATCAAAGATAGGGAATTTTTCCAAGTACCGAATTTTTTTTTGCTCAGTTTCTTCAAAATTGAAAAACACGTCTTCCTCGCCTACTTTGGTGAAGTTGAATTTACTAGGGTCGAAGCCCTAAAGCATGTTGTCCACTAAAATTCAGTAGGAAATTTCTTAATATGACACCGTTCATTCAGTTGAGAAATGAAACCATATTTTATAGGGATGATATGGAAGTTAATACCCCCACACAGTTTGTGGCTACAATCCATGTCAAAATATGTCCTTAAAAACATCACCCAAAAAGGCATACCCAAATTAATCTATGTTGAATAGGAAATTTCAATAATTGCATCACATTTTACACATTGAAATTTTATATGTTCATGTTGTTTTCCATACTTTCAACACTTTTATTGGATGTAATATTTTTAGTATGTATTCGGTTCCATATAAAGAAATACCAACAATTCTAAGTAACTTTGACAACATCGCAACAATTTATTTACATACATATGAACAAAAAAGGTGAGAAAGTGAATGTTTTAATTTAAATCCTACAAAGGAGTGGGATACTTGTTTGCAAAATAGGGAAAACAAGTCTATCAATCTCACCTAGTAAAAATAAACATAATTCCACATGAGACTCACATTCATGCCAACAATGGATAAGTTGAAACATATCATAAATTTTGCAAGCTCGGAGAAAGGTAAATGGGAAGGCTAGATATATCCCATATAATGAAAGTAATTAGATTCATTGTGGTCATTTCAAAATGTAAGTCTGTAGATGTAGTAGCCACATAGAAAGAAAACAAGAACTCCACTTCATAGATAAGAGAATTCACGCATCTAACACGTATTCTTACCACTCCCCCAAATTATGTGTAGTGAAAGAAAACAAGAACTCCACTTCATAGATCAGAGAATTCACCCATCTAACACATATTCTTCCTACTTCCCCAAATTATGAGTAGTGTTGTGACCTAGAATAGAAATAAATGCATATAACTCAAACTCCCTCTCTCTGACATAGAAATGTATATGTATAATAATTCCACCTTGAAGAAAATATTTCGAGGTTGATGGTTTGTACCAAAAAATAAAAATAAAAAAAATTGAATCAATGAATATTATTACATGTTTTTTTAAAATGTATTTATGTTTAACTAATATATTTATTCTTTTAATAATAATAATAATAATAATTAAAAAAATGAAATAATAATTTAGTTATGTTTTATGATATTGATATTTATAATGAAGATGTAATTTTGATATGTTTATCAATGTTTACCAATCTTTTAATTTATATGATCATCCTAATTTAATTATAATTAACAAAAGACACTTTTCAATACTAAAATCACAGAACCATACATCTTTATAATTCACAGACTCGTTTAATTTATATGATCATCCGAATTTAATTATAATTAACTAAACACATTTTTCAATACTAAAATCATAGAACCATACAGCTTTATAATTCACAGACTTGATTAACTATGGAACCATGGTGAAATTTGAAGAAAAGAAAAAATTCCTACCAATTTCTTGTTTTAGTATTTCTATATTGTATTCTTTCATGTGGGCATCATCTTAAATTAACCTTTTATTTCCTAAAGAAATTTACTTGTATTTTTATTTCCCTCTTAATTTATCATAAATTAATTAATTAGAGAAAATATCATATCAACACATATAATATTAAGTATGTGGTATGTGTTCAGGCCATACATTTTGACAAGGTGTGTGTTTAGGCCATACATATTGAATGAGGTGGCAGACCCTTCATGTCGAGAGAATCGGTCATGATGAATTGAAGTGATGGAAACTTTATCTAGAAATTAAGCCCAAAAGGTTACTTAAGGAGAAGAATGAAAAGAAGGCAATTGCAGTAGTCCAGCAAGATCCAGGTTTAGATTCAGGTGATGAAAGGAGGATAACCATCATGGTTACGATAGGTAAAACCTCCAACATTAGTTCAAGATAAAAAACTATTGCATATTCATCTAACATAAATGCTCCACATGAGGATAAGAGAGTTGATTTGTTTAACATAAGGATAACTTCTAAGCATACAAAGATAGATACAATGTTTGACAGTGGATCACAGGCGAATCTAATCTCTGAATATTTAGTTAAAAGTTTGCGTTTGGAAAGACAAAATCATCGAAGACCTTACCCATTAGGATGGCTAATCAATGGAAACATCATGTAATAAATGAAGAAAAAGTGATTCAAACAAATCAACAGCTAAATCAATACTTTCAAAGACAAACTAAGTTGCAACAAGTTCACTTAGTAAATAGGAAGCATAAAAGTATGTCAATTCAAGTAGTTGGCTTGATATCAAGTATATATTTGATTGTATCTATCATTATGAAAAATAGTTTGTCTATACATATTGATGGTATTAAACATCATCCAGTAGAGACTATTTTCAAAGATTGTGAATCACTAACTCATGGTTCTTAGTGGAAAGAAATCAATTGCCATGTTGATAACAGGTTGTTTGCCCATCATCGTAAGTTGTTCATATCGCAGATGGATGAAATAGGTCATTGACTCAAAACGTTCCATGGTCAACATCATCACGGTCATCGTTTGCGAGTGATTGATCAAATGTATTGGTACATCATTAGGTCAAGGTGGAAAGAGAGGGAGTTCTAGCCTCATCGACTAATTTTTTCGTCAAACTTTTGTGGTCCAAAAGCTTTCAACTGGAGAGGAAGTCTCGAGGAGAATTCCATTGATTCAGTTGCACAAGTGTTTAAGTGTCATCATCAGTATTCAGTGTCGTCGTCAATTCCGTTAAGATTCGACAATTTGACAATGTTGGTTATGGATTAGGTTGTTCAGGTAATGTTTATGGTATATATGGCGTTGAGTGGATATGGGTTTGTACCTAGCTGTCAACTTGTGTCCATCAATAGTTCCGCTGGGATTGGTCGATGATATGTGTCTTGTCGTTGCCTCACAGATTGATCATCATTTTGGGTTGTCATCCACTTTGCAGGGTTTGATATGATTTGTCGACATAGCTTATCGTCCTATGATATTGGTACAAATGTCACTTTTTGATGAAGAAAAGGTACATAGGTTATTTTGTGA
Source organism: Pinus taeda (assembly GCA_000404065.3). Lineage (NCBI taxonomy): Eukaryota > Viridiplantae > Streptophyta > Pinopsida > Pinales > Pinaceae > Pinus > Pinus taeda. Next base: position 6,436 of record APFE030379261.1, on the reverse strand, counting down.
AACCTAAACCTAATACAAACCTAATGCTAAAAACCTAAACCCTAAGTGCATTAACCTAACACCTAAGCCCCAAACCATGTATCAAAGCCTAATTCTATACCTAATGAATCATTGCCTAAGTCTAAACCCCTAAACCTATGATCATATAACTCTCAGACTATATTCATATGTTAACACATTGTAAAACAAATATAAAAACAAGACCATAGGCCTTGACTGCAACCACATCAGAGGTTAGTTGCCACATGTAACCACTAGGCAGTTGTCACATGCAGGAGGTTAACGAAGCCATCACTGGAACTGTCGGGATAGCCGACAGATGTCAGGTCGTGGTTAGACTACCCCGTTCACATGCAGGCGGTCAATATCCTCCGACCGGTTAGTAAATCACAAGCAGTCCTGTGGTTATTATAAAGTTTATTTATGGTTCTTTGGTTGAAGTTGTTAAGACAACCAATGCGATGGTCAATAAACCTAGCCTAGGTGTCATGGAACCACAAGAATGAGTTCTAAAACTCAACCTGAGGCAACCAAATTCACCCTGAATTCAACCAAGGTGGTTTTCATGAACCTAGAGGCTTGTAAAAGGTGAAGTTTTCCTTCATTGATGAGAAGAGTGGTTTTTTGACTTTTTGCTGGCAGATTCTAGAGGTCATAGGCAATCATGTTTTTGGTGTTATAGGAGCATCCGAGGTGAGAATTGGAATTCGTAAGAGGCGTTGGAAAGCTGGTTCAGAGGGATATCTGATGACAGTGACCAGAGGTGCCTGGGTGCACATTCAAACTGATCAAATCTCTGTGTAACCAACACCTTCTTTTCATTCCTAGTAAAAATGGTCGCCCATCTTGAAAGTGGAAATGGAGATGTAGTCCATCAAGGACGAACTCCGTCATCAATCTTGATGTCTGGTATCAATGTGTTTTTACTGTTTTCACTTTTGTTATGTATCTTTATTATGTTTAATCAACTGTCGTAAAGTCGTCTTCTCAAGCAGATTGCCTCGATTTCCACAATATCAGTTAACATTCAAATCATTAATTGTTAATTAATTCTACATCAGTTTTAGTTTATGATCATTTTAGATCAGTTACGTAGGCATGGGGTTTAAAATTTGACTAGCTCAATCTCATTCTCTTAAACATGCCCAATTAGGAACTCTCAGAGGCCATGAAAATCACAATCTACTAATTTCATATCGAGCTCTCGTGGCATCATGTATCTTTTTATACCAGGATTTGGCCTTGAAATGACTTTCTAAACTATAAAACAATTCCTATAAAGGTTCGTGTTTTTGAAATAAAACTTCTACTTCAGGAACTTCAACTCTCCATTCATCCAAAAAATAATGAAAACTAAAAGAAAATTTTTAATAAAACATCTGCCTACATCTCGAGATCGTTCCTTCCAACTACCTTCACCTAGGATAATCGAATTGTTGAACATTCTCCAATCGTCTAACATATAATCCAAAGGCTCAATTTGATAAATATGGACAGGAGGGAAGTTATTTTCAAAGGGGAATGCCTTATGGTATAAATATAGAGGAGGGAAGTGATTCTGTAACTATTGATCTCATTGTCCCTTTGTACTTTCCTACTTTCCATTGCCTTCTTTCTCCAAATCCAATGTGCTCCAAGAATTCTCCAAGAAAACTCTAAGTGTGGAAGTGTGTGAGAGAGAAAGAAATAGAAGGGAGCTCGAAGCTAAAGATGCAAAAATCTAACATTGAAAAATGACATGCACTGATCCTCAAAAGTATATCTATAATTGAGGCCTCTATTTTCCCCATTTTCCTCTATTTTTCCTTAAATTTCATTCTCATGAAAATATGTGACCTTTCACCTTTCTTTTCTCCTATTTTCCATTATTTTCATAAATAAATGTCAATAAATGTCTCTTTGCCTTTACCATTTCCTTTTCTAATTTGCTTTAGCCATAATAAACCAAATGAATACCTAGGATTTTTTTCCCAATATTCGCCTTGGGATATGTGTCCCATGACCTTGGTCTTATTTTTTCCTTTATTAACTTTATTACATGTATTTTTATCCAGGGTTATTACATAACACTCCCCCTTAGGGGAACACCATCCTTGTTCTTCAATGACACCTATAACTAGTAAGACCACTAAAAACTGAAACATACTACCCCATAGAGATTTATAACCCAGTTCATTACAATATTTATAATGAATTCTTAATGAAAACATGACAACCATACTAGATCTTTATAACACAACTCATTACAATACATACAATCAGAACCACATATACTCATGAACCATTTCTTCAACTAGAAAATAATCATACTTTCTATGGAGCTTTAACCACAAATCGATAGAGTTTTTACAATAATATAAACATATATACATATGTACATTTACTTAACCAACAAATAAAAGGATATGGTGCCCATATAAGCAACAAGGGAATCTATAGGCTCACACCTCCACCCTCAAAGTAGTACTAGGATTCACCTCCTTCTTAGGAAGTCTAGAATCCACTGCCAAAGACAAACCTACATCCATTGTCCAGCGCTAAAATCGCGTGCCACTTGTCTTCTCAATGAACAACTACTAGCTCATTTTTATAGGGGACCCCCTTGTTGGGAAAAATACTGAGGGGGGTGGGGGTGAATCAATATTTTAAAACTCGCTTAAACCTTTCAATTTCTTATTTAGATTTCTGTATGCTCATTAAGTAAAACATCGTATGCACGCACCAACGAAGAAGGACAGCTACACATATCCAATTAACTAACTTTTCATATATTTTTCCATTTGTTCTACTTTAACGAGTGTATCATCACTTCATTAACATTCAATTAAAAAGTATCCATGAGAAGTAAAAACAAAATAAACCATCATACATAATCATCATAGTAACACATGAGGAGACCATAATTTTTAGGTGGAAACTCAATGTGTAGAAACCATTATTATTGTTCTCTTTGTCTTCATCCTTTATTATAAATGAAAACATCTTACAATCTTGTACTGGCACATACTATTACCAATACGCAATCACCTACCTACACAAGGATACAATCTTCTCTCATTCTCCAACACCCTCTAGAAGGGAAATCCAATCCCCTGATCTCATTTATTGGTACCCACCAGAAGAGAGCTCCAACCTCCTAATCATATTTACCAACTACCAGTTCATATTGATTTATCTTCTTCTTGTTCATATTGTTTTGATCGTTCTACTGGATTCCACTATTTGAAAGTAGAAGTAGATTCTTCTCATGTGCTTTAGTACATTGCATGAGCTTGTAAATCTACAATATTTTCTATAGTTAACATAGGTTTTGATATCCTACTCATCTAGAAGGCATGATATCCTTGTCTTCCAGATCATGTAGTTGGATGCACCCTCTCAAACCGATCCTAATCTCGCAGCCCATGAGCTGCCATGTTTGCAAGTGAAATGTCAAATTGCCTCCTCTCTCTTTTGCATTGCTGCTGGGCTGGCCTACGGACCCCATGTTGGAGTTAGTAGATCTGCGGCTCCCTCCTACTACTTAGCAAATCAGAATTCAGATTTCTTCGCTGGAAGTCATTGGAGGAAGAAGTCCCTTAAGTGTGTCTTCTTCTCACCCCACTGACGCTATTTTGACAATAGCTGCTACAAAATATCTGTGTCCCAACTGAAGATATGCTCTACAAGGAAACATATGCTGCTCACTTCTACCTCTAGAAAGCTTTGATTTGGAGATCAAATTTCTCTATCAACTCACTCTGAAAAATCGAATTCTCCTCCAAACTTTGACCTCCTTAGCCCAAGAATTGTGTTGTCTCTGGGGTTTCAAATTGCTACCTCTGCAGTAATTTCGAATTCCTCTTCCTTTCTGCTTCTGATCTCTTCTGCTCATGATTTGTTTTGTTATACCATGTGAAAATTTAGTTAGTTGATTCCTACTACAACAACTAATGTTAATTCTTCTTATTGTTAATTTGATTAAACAATTTACTTGTTGTGTGCTACGACAAATATTGAATTAAATATACTACGACATACACAAATACAAATGGTGGAAACTAAATACAAGACAGACGAGAAATAATTATCACACACATCTACACAATTATTTCTGGACAAATGTCCCCGGAAAAACTTAGTGTGGGAAAACTAGTGCAGTACCTAAGGGTTTACATGATTAAGGAGTAGTAATCTAAGTACAAATCTATGGATGCTTTAGAACTAGAAATCCATGTAGAGAAAACATATGAAAAACATCTAGTGAGAAAGTTCCCACTTCCATTGGTAATCCGACACTAACCTTAGCTCAAGTTGCGCTGCCCCTTGCTGCGTCTGTGCTGCCTTTTCATCAGCTTAATCAGTTTTGTGTCAGCCTGTTGGCACAAGTGTAGCTCCCTCCCTCTGCTCCTGATTAGCTTCTACTTTGGGAAATATATCTTTTGGCTCTCCAGGCTCCCACTCTATCTTCTTCCTCTAAAACTTGACTTCTCCTCATTAAATATGAATCTCCCTCTAAAGGTACGTGCTACCTCTCTTCACTGTGTCAACATTTCTGTGGAGTACATTTTGTCTCTACTATGCACTCCTCAGATCTGGAAAAGCTTTCTTCGAAATACTATCTCTGCCTCTCAGTGCAAGAAACCACTTCAAATCTGTATTTGGTAACTTTTGCATCACTCCCTTCAGAAATTTTATCTCTGATATCTTACTCGATGTTCTCTCCAACTTCTGAGTAAGTCTGCTCTTATAATCATTCAGTTGAGAACCAATGACCCAGATTAGATTCTAATCAATAGCTCAAATAATTTTTGATTGATCCTCATCTTCTTCTAGAAGTTTCACCCATAGATTGATTAATACCATTTAATTATTTTAATTTCCTAAGCTTAGACTTAGGGACCCATTAAAAATAATTAATTATTTTAATAAAACTGTCTCGAGGTGGAATTTCCCAAAATGTTTTTTACGTATTATGGAATACATGTTCCCAAGCCTCCCTACAATTTTTGAAGCTTACAGCACATCAGATACTATTAGAAATAAACAATTTACACCTTTATAAGTCATGCTAGCCACATATTCTAGGAATCAAAAGTGCATATCATCATGTTTATATTCATATCATCATTAAGTTTGTGATGCAGGAGCACCCACCAACAAAGCCAACAAACCTGGACTAGAGGATGAGAATAAAGAAAAAACTGTTTTAAAGCCAAAAAAAAAAAAGTTAAAGCGGATAAGTGGCTTTAAAGTAGATAAGGGATACTTATCTCTCATGCATGCGCCTTTAGTTGGAGAAAAACAAGGATAGCGTCGATCCTTCCCATCTAAGATTTCTTGTATATGTATGTAGTGTGATAGGGTGAAAAATATATCTGTTCTGTGAGAAATATTGTGCTGGTCAAGATGTAGCGGAGCAAGACTTCGTTTTAAGGCTGAAACGCCTTAGCACATAAACGTTTTGTGATATATAAACCTGGGTTCAGTATTATGTGTATACGCCTTCGTGTGCCTTTAAGAAATGAAGTTAAATCTGTCTTTTGTATGATTACGATGTGAATTATGGTGTAGTTGTTAAATATGTTGGTCCATTACTGTTCAACGTTATGTATGTTAACTATTGTTTGGAAGGGTTTTCAAATTTACGGTTCCATAACAAAGTAAAACTCTGTTCACATAATTTAAATTCAGATTGATGCGAATGGCTGTAAGTGAACTGAGGTTGCGCCCTCATTGCTTAAAATACAGAAGTCCGAATTGCGGTCTCTTTATAATTGGTATATGCGTGGAGAGCTGTAAACGCTGGGCAGCGTAAATACATGTTTATAGCCTGTGTGCGGGTGCATCTGGGTGCATCTAACTACGTTGTTTCATTGATATATTTTTTTAAACTATGCGTATTCTACAGTTAATCCAATGTTGCCATTATTGCTGTCCTTCGTCCAGAGCGGGTTAAGATAGAATTATCTTTGGTTTCAGAAGGCCATCTCCAGAGGGCCAATAGAACGACCAGATCAATTAGACCCTGGATGCAGTCGTATAAAATCACTGTTTTAACACTCATTCAAAGTTGTCTAAAAAGGGCTGGTTTGATAGTTAAAGAATATCTCTGTTTTAAAATTTTAGAATGCTTCCGTCGGCTTCGTGGGTATAAACCACCGGTGCAGGATCGAGAATTTAAAAAGAAAGTGGGATTTTGGGCCACCCCAAAATCTCATTTTCATCAGGTGGTATCAAAGCAGTAAAAGATGCTGCTGAACGAGGAACGAGGTACAGTTGAGTTAAAGGTGGAGAGTTTATGGTCTTGCTATTGTGCAGGTGGCGGCAGCAGAAGGTGAGAAGATTTGCAGCAACCTAGAGAAGGATGCCAAAAGACCGAGTGCGGGAGGGCTTGGTGAGGTATCGTGTAACAAGGAGGCTGTTACTGTAGAGGTTAGTTGCAGCTCACAGAGTT
>APFE030379252.1:159633-175938 GCA_000404065.3 Pinus taeda | reverse complement strand
GAAATGATAAAGTACTTCACCCTTCCTATATAATATAACACCCTTATCTATTACAGGCTTCGCACTTTAGGGGGCAATCTGTTACACTGAAATTTGTCACCATGACTATCTGCAGTTAATATGGCTCCATCAATAGTCATATTATCCTCCTTGTCAAGCCTCATACCTCTGCTCTTCATGTCAAACTTCAAAAAGAGAGAAAGTCACTTAAAAACATGTTATCTCTGGGTACGCAGGTTCTCTCTACCTTGCCTGCGTGTACGCATCCCAAACACACTGTACCTGCATACTTGTACGCTCTGTAAGCAAAAGGTTGGGTGCGTACCCCTGTAAAGGTCAAAAGGCGCGAGTTTCATCTTTAAAAAGTTACTTGTGGTCACTTCTAGAGCCTTCTAGAAGAGTTTTTGACGTGTATTGAGCGCCTCCAAGATGGTTCATGCATCCCTATGATAGAGGAGCTTATCCCATCAAGAGAGGAGCTACCCCATCCAAAAGAGGGAGTATCCCATTGATGTTGGAACTGAATAACCTCCTCTAGAATACTATAAATACAGGCATTGGGCCAAAGGAGGGCAGGTTGAAAGCTGAACATTCTAAAGGGTAAATGCTGCTGGAATTAGGACTTCCATTGTTGACTTGTGAGGAGAGATCACTATCCTTCCTTGTTGCCATATTGGGAGTGGGTGAACTTGTCAAAGTAGAGGAAATCTCTTGTTGGAACCTGGGAGGAGCTTGCACAACACCAAGGCTCAGGTTGTAATGGTTCCTTTTTTGTTTCTTTAATACAAATAAGTCCATTCTTCTCAATGATTTGTTGTTAACGAATTATTTCATGTACTCCCTGGTCTATGTGATGAATATGCTTTGTTTTATGATGAATATTCAGGTGTTATGTAATCGTTTGCTTTGTTAGTGTATGCAGGTCTTAAAGTGAAGGAGGAGCTCATCTGGATCAGCAAGGCTGGACTGCTACGACAAACGTTGGACCTAAGGTAAGATCGGAAAACACTTGATCTCTCATAGAATAATGTGTGTTTAGAGAAGGATTGCTCTTGTTTGGTTTGTTTGTCACTAGAGAGTCTTAGACTCCTAGGGAGGTTAGCTTTGTCCGCAAAAATAACTCTTTCCACATGACAGGATGGCTTTTCCTTGTGAGAAGCCAAGAACAGCAGGTCAGACCGCCTTGATCTTCTGTTGTTGCTGTGTTTTTGAGAACTTCTTAGTGTTGACTGATTAGATAAATTTGAAATTTGGACTGCACACAACACTTTCCCTCAACTGATTAGCTGGTGAATTATGAAGCACCGCCTGCTTTCTTCTACGTGCTTTAGCATTTAGAATGTTACCAAAAATAAAATAAAACGCTGATATATACAAACATTTATGTACAGAGAATAACACCGCATGTTCTTTCTTAATCAAAGGGATCATGGTAATGTTTTAGCATTCGGCCATTAACAGGACCTTCCTCAGCTGTGCTGCCATCTAGAGATTTGAGAAAATACGTGTTGTTGCCTTGCACAACTCTGATAATGTATGGCCCTTTCCATAGAAAATCGAATTTTGAATGCTTGCCCTTGTCATCTCTTCGTGAATCCCATCTTAGAACTTTGCTGCCAACCCAGAAATCCTCTGCTTTAGCTTTCTTATCAAACATCCTTTTGAGTTTTTCTTGCAACATTTGAGCTCCGTCATACACTTGTTCTCTGGTTTGCTAAAGATGAATGGTTTGATTTACTCTTCTCTGCATGTCATTTGGTTCAGCCTGAATTTCCTGCAATAGTTTGATAGTAGGAATGCCCAAAGATAAAGGAAATTTGGCCTCCATGCCATATACTAGCTCATAAGGGCTCATCCCAATGGATTTCTTAGTTGAAAGTCTGTCTGCCCACAGAGCATTTGTGAGCTTCCTATGCTAGTTCTTTTTGTTTTCCTCTAGCAACTTCTTTATGATGTTGATGAGGCTTTTGTTGGATGATTCGGCCAAGCCATTACCTTGAGGGTAGTAGGCTATGGAGTGGCCCAAGGTAATGTGGAATTTGTGGCAGAAGTCGATGATATTTTTGGATTTGAAGGTAGCAGCGTTGTCAGTGATAATCTTTTCAGGGCAGCTAAATTTGGAAAGGATATTGTTCTCAAGGAATTGGATAATGGTGGAGTCATTGGCTTGTCTACATGGGATGGCTTCAATCCACTTAGTGAAATAATCAGTGGTTGTTAGAATCCACTTGTTTTGGCCTAAGGAAGAGGGATGAATTTCTCCAATGAAGTCGAGACCCCATTGTTGAAAAGGCTTTTTGGTTGAAATGGGCTTAAGGGGCAGAGGCAATAATTTTCTTTTCCCTTCAAAGATTTGGCATTTGTGACATGAAACAACAAACTTCTTGACATATGCAAAAAGAGAGGGCCAATAATAACCAACCCTTAAAATCTTGTCAGCAGTGGACTTCCAATATAAATGTCCTCTACAGTCCCCTGCATGGAATTCTTTCATGTTGCTGTTAGTTTCATTCATAGTCAAACAATTAAACAATATTCCTTCATGATTCTTCCAGAACAAAGCACCATCTATGACACAAAACTTTGATGATTTCATCCTTAAAAATCTTTTCTTGGTTCTGGACAATCCCGGGGGAGCACACAGGTTTAACAATACAAAGCAAATATCAGCATACCATGGGGATTGCAAAAAGGTTTCAGTGATCTGTGGAGTCGTCAGCTTCGGTTCATTGTTGAGTTGATTAATGTCTAAGGCTTGGAAATTTGTTTCGGACATTAGTTTGGCTAAACCCTGTCCTTTTATCAGCTTGGTAGGTTTTATTTCAATGTCGTATTCAAGAATGATGGCAATCCACTTGCCTCTTTTTCCTTCTAGTCCCTCTTGAGTTAATATATCTTTTAGAACAAAGTTTGGGACATAGGCAATCACATGAGAATATAAGATGTAAACTCTGAAGTCTTTGATGGCCTTAACGAGGGCATAAGCCTACTTTTCCATAATCTGATATTTCAAGGGTGCATCTCTCAAAGCTCGGCTGAAGAAAGCAATTGGCTTTTCATTACCTTGATCATCTTTTTGCAAAAGGACAGCGGCTATGGTGTGCTTAGATGCAAAAGAAAAAATGATAAAATCTTTGTCGAATTGAGGACTGGTGAGGACAGGCGTTTGAGTCAAGGCAGTTTTGATACTCTCAAAAGCTTTCTTGGTTTCGAGAGACCATCTTACCTTGGCATATTTTTTTAACATATTGCTCAATAGCCTCATTAGCTCAGCTAGGTTTGGGATAAATCTCCTTAGGAAATTGATCTTTCCCAAGAATGCTTGCAACTCTTTTATATTTCTTGGATATGGGATTTGGAGGATAGCTTGAATTCTCTCAGGGTCAATTCTAATCCCATCTTTTGATATGATGTGGCCTAGGAGCTTGCCCTCCTCAAGGGAAAACAGGGACTTCTTAGGATTCAAGGAAAATGCCATATTTCCTGCATGTCATGAAAATTTGCCTTAGATGTTTAAGGTGCTCTTGGTCAGATTTGGAGAAAGGGGTTAGGTCATCTAGGTATACAACAAGGAAATCATGTATCTCCTTAGCAAATGCAATATCCATTGCCCTTTGAAAGGTAGCACCAGCGTTTTTTAACCCGAAAGGCATTTTAACATACTTAAATGTTCCCCACCATATGATAAAGGGTGTCTTGTCTTGGTCATCTGGGTGAACAAGTATCTGATTAAATCCTGAAAATCCATCTAGTAAAGAAATTCTAGATGATCCCACTACTCTTTGTAAGATATGGTCCATTTTAGGCAAAGGTTAGTGGTCTTTTAGAGAGACCTGGTTTAAATTTCTCAAGTCTACACACAGTCTGATCTCTCCTGATTTTTTCCTTGTGGGAACTAAGTTAGATACGCATTCAGAAAATCTGATGGGTGCAATGATACCTGCTTCAAACATTCTCTTTATTTCTTTTTCAATGAGGGAAAGAAGCATGGGGTTGATTCTTCTAAGTTTCTGTTTGAATGGTTTTTTATTTGGTTTTAAGGGAATGGTATGCTGGATCACTAAGGTGTCATAGGACTTCAAGTCCTCATAACTCCAAGCAAATACATCTTGGAACTCTTTGAACAAATCCACATATTTTGGTTTTTGATCAGGGGGAAGATTTTTGGACAACTTAATCATTTTGGGCTGTTCTGTTGTTCCTATGTTGTGTTCTTCTATAACAGCATTTAGAGGCTCCATTTTTGGCTTTTTGGGCACATCATTGTCATCGAACATGTCTTCTAATGGAGTAAGGCCAGTAGGTAGAAAATTACTCTTTAGATCAATAAACTCATCCTCTGCTCTGGTTGTTTCCTCTAAACACATTTGCTTTAGTTGTTCTATGTTTGCATTGTCAAAAACAGTTGGGTTAAGGATTTGTTTAGCTGTTGCAGTTGTTACAGCCGGTTGATTTTCTTATGTTAGCTGTTGGGAATCGTTGATGGCATCCATGTCAATGTTTGTGTTCGAAAATTCGCCCTCAAGAGTAAGGAAATTGTTAATTTGGGCATCATTTTGAAACACTTGCCAATCCTTAACATTGTTGGGGATCGAGGATCTATGTTTTATCTCAGCAGTGAAACGGTGATTTGGTTCAAAGGGAAGCTTGCATGTGCTAGCAAAAGTTGCTAGACTGTGAGCATGAATGTTATGGTCTCTTGAAATTTTGGCTAGCTTGGACTCATTGAAAGAATTGAGTATTTCTGTGGCAGCAGTCCTATAAGCTCTCATTCTACTGTCATTAGTAACAAAGTTACCTTTCATTTGTTGTATAATCAAATCAGAGTCACCTAGAATGGACACTTTTGTAGCTCCTAGGATTTTGAGCAATTTTAGGCCTAAGAGGAGAGCCTCATACTCTGCCATGTTATTAGTACATCTGAAATTTAACCTATAGGCATGGCCTTCTGCATGATTGTCATGTGTATTGTAGATCCATACTCCTGCCCCTGCGCCTAATTTATTGACAGAACCATCAAACTCTAAATACCATGTGATTTCTTGCTTAAGGTTTGTATTAAGAGTTTCAGTTACCTGAGGATTTGGCAGACTTATCATTTCTGTTTCGGGAGGTTCTTCTTGTTTTCTGGTTGCCTTGACTGTTGTGATAATTTTATGGGCATTGGCAACTGATTCCTCACTGATGCATGTTTCTTGCTCTAAGGCTGAAGGCTTATCATCAGTTGGAGGATTGGTGTCATCATTAAATAAAATAAAAGAATCCATATCAGAATGGATTGAGTAAATTGGAAAATTTTGGGGCTTTTCCTCACTGCTTACCACATACTTCATCAGTGTTTCCCTATACAGTCTCTTTGGTTGCCCAAAGACAGATATAGTGGCATAAGAGAGGTCAACTTGGAGAGATCCTTGCAGTTTCGCCCCCCATGATCTTGATAGGAGCATGCCATACTTCGTTGGAATGTCAGCAACTACTACATCCATTAGGATTGTCTTATTGGGAAATTGGACTAGAGACACACAAAGGTCTTTGATTAAGCCTAAACACTTGACTTGACCTGAGTCAAAGGAGTATAAATCTTTATAGGGTCTTGTGACATCAAGGTTCAGTTTCTCCATTACAGCTTTGGACATAAGGTTATCTGAGGCTCCTGAGTCAAACATAACATTATGCAAGATTTTGTCATGTATGTGCAAACTGACATAAAATGGTGGAACATGTCCATATGTTGATTTTCCATTAACTTCTGGACCAAACAACAGCTCAGGGGTATCATCTAAAACATTTACATCATCCCTGACCTCTGGTAGTTGAAGTGACCTTTGGATTTGTTGCCTATATACATCATGTTTGGCAAGTTCTGAGAGGGGAATGGATATCTTGAGTTTTCCAATTTCTGCTTCTAAGTTGAATGGTTTCTCCAATGGATTCTTAACGTTGGTAGTAGCAGATTTCTCTTTTTCGGGCACTCTCTCTGTGTTTTCTTTTTGAGTGTCAGCGTTATGATGAATGACAGTTTGTGGTATTTCTGTTTTGGGAGTATTTTTTGGAGTACCGTTCTGACTTTCTTTTGAGGGAGAGGAAGATAGAGGCTGATCAATAGGAGGTTGTGCATCTGTTATATCTTCCACAGTTACCTGATGCGGGTTTGGGACAGCAATATCAGCTGGATCTGTTATGAAAACATTGTTTTTAATTTTGCTAGGCTGTTTGCTATCCTTTGTTCTGCTAGATGTAGGGACACCAATGGTCCTTGTTCTTAACTTATATTGTTTGTGCACTTCATACACAGCAGAATCATAACCTTGTTTGAAATCAAAAGACTCTCCCGACTTGGTCTAAAATTGTTTTACATCCGGGTAGTTTCGGTCCTCTTTAGTGAGAAAGATTTTTTGTTCATTTTTCGAATTGATCAGGTTCATGTGAGTCTCATCTGTGAGCTCAAAGGATGTGGATGCCTCCGCATAGCTTTCTTGGAAAGGAGGCCTAATATCATGGTCGGGACTAGCCCTTCCAGCGTTTGTGGTCTGATTTTTCCTGAAGTTCGGGTTCCTTATGGTGTTGGACTGTTGTCCTTCCCATGATGATTTTCTCTCAACGCTCTCTACTCTATCTCCTAGCATATGCATGTCGATGATGATAGCATCTAGTTTTTGATCTAAGGCTGAGGGTTCTTCCTTGAAAGTGGTTCTTCTCTCGGTTCTAGCTCTGTTTCTTTTGGCAATTAGGTTTGCCTCCACACTAACAGCAACGTCTTGCATCTCTGCAAGGCTTTGAGGGGCTCTTTCCCTTAACTAGTATGCCATTTCAGCATCAAAACCATCAGGGAATTTGTACAAAGAAAGATTAGGTGGAGGTCTCAAATTTTGTGGTATTGCATTGTAAACGTTATTAAACCTTGCACAGTAGTCCAAAACCGGTTCTTGAGGTCCTCTTTTGATAGTATCATACTCGGATAATATGTGCAAGGGGTCTTTCTTTTTCTCCCATCTATTAATAAATGTCTGGTATAAGGCTTCTGGATTTAATATGGAATTGGGTGTAAGTGCTCTAAACTAGGTTCTGACATCACCTGTCAAACTTTGGACAAAAATCTTCATTCTTACGCTGTCATCATCAATCTCATAACTCTCAAAGTAATCCTGCATTTTATTTGTATGCTATAGGGCTGTGCAGGAATTTGTGCCATCAAAATAGGTAATTTTTGTCTGATAATCCTGAGGCATAGCCCCGGGATTAGCCGGCAGCTGTAAGGGCGCATATCTATTAGCCATTTTAACAGGGATAAGTGGAACAACTGGAGTGACTGGGATATTAGGAGTGGTAATGGTAGTATTTGTAGTGAATGGAGGTGTGGATAGAGCAGTTGGGGAAGTGGATGAACACGGGGAAGAAGGGCTTGAACGGAACAAAACTTTAACAGGGCTTAAAAAGCTATTAGGTTGGACTGTATCGGGACCAGAAACAGTCAAATCTTCTTGCTGCTCTTGCTTTCTGCGGATTTTAGGGATTATATTGGGATTTTCAAAAATAGCAGGGGGATTCGGATCTGGATTTGATCTTGTGTAGCGCAAATGTTTCTTGGGAGTAAGCTTCTAACTTTTTTTTTGGGAAATTTTCTAAGAACACAGGTCGACCGAACTTTTTTAAGGTTGGTTTCTTCCTCTGTGGAGCTTCAGACTGGTTTTGTGAGATTATCTGAGGAGGTCCCCAATGGAGTCGCCATTATGTTATCACTCAGGTTGTCCCTAAGCTCTTGAAGGGATACGGCCGAGGTAACCACAAACCAATATTTGGATTGCAGGTTCTAGCCTACCTGCAATCAGAGAGGGCTCTCTCTTAATGATTTAGCTTTGTTGATAATGATTTTAGGCTAGTTATTGGGTTCAGGGGTTTTGATTTTTTGTTTGGATGGGGTTTGGATGTAAGAAAGATAATTCCAGGCAGAGAGGCAAGGGAAAATGTGATAGTTTCAAACCATTAGGCATGGAGTCATGGATTAAGGCTTGCTATTGCATTTTCTTGGTCACAAGAGGGTTATGGAGCGGGATAGCTACACATGAAACAATACCAATTTGCTGAAAAGATGGGATGAAAGTCAGAGATGAAAGGCAATCAAGAATCTTTCATTAACTAACAGGGAAAGAGGTGAATGAATGGTTATCTAGGAGCAGTTAAGAATTCCTAAACTGACATTCATATGTTAAAGAAACAGCGTAAACAAGATCATTTAAGTATGCATGTTCATAACTATTCCTGATGAAAACATGGAGAAATTGCAGAAATCGAGCCTAGGGTGCAGCCAAGCAAATCCTAAACTATTCTTCTTTTCTGCAATTTAGATGGTGGATTGATGATAACACAAACATAAAAACTAAACAGAGTTAAAGAAACACTTATTGGACCATGTAGAAGCACAGGAATTCCATAGTCACTCCTCGACCAGTTAAACACAGCAGACAGTTTCAGAATCCATGCTTTCAGCAGTCTTTGATTATAGAAAGCATCACATTTACAGTGTGAGTCTCTGCTTGAGAAAAATATCGAACTAACAAAGATCAAATGACCAAACAACCCCTACTCCATTTTTCAGGGTGGTATATATGAGAAAAATATCTAAAGTTATTTATTACAACTGACCTAACAGGTTTGCAGGAAAAAGCTTTCTAAACCTAACTTATGCTGGAATTAACTGTAAGTAAATCTTCTTTGGGCTGTGCCAGTGGCAGCTGGATCAAAATTGAGTTAATGTGATGTCCTCTGTGGCTTGGTGCAGTGGTTCTGTCATAACTGTGCATTGAGTTCTGGTCCACTGATCTCCTGTGAGTTTAATGTGCAGTCATTTGTGCTGGTGAGCTTTCAATGCATCCTCAACTACTTCTTGACTTTCAGGGCTTTCCTTTTAATGCTGGATTTGCCTTCGAGCCCTGAGAAAATCTCCTCTGATACACTTTTCCGCTACTCTGATACTCTTTGACATGCTTTTTATCTTCACAACTGCTCTGATACTCTTTAACCTCTGAACTGGGTCTCTCTTTGACTTCAGATACATTTAAATTGGTAAAATCGGGCCTTTTCGGCCATTTTCGGTGCAAAAAGGGCTGAGGAATCAAAAGATTCCCTAAATATTCTCCAATATGGCTCATTTCCGTAGCGATGCGTGATTAGCGCTTCGCGCTAATCGCGCATCAAAAACTGCCTATGTTTTTCATTCCAGAGCTCCGAAGCTTGACTTTCACGCTTGCGCATTTTTCCGTTTTTTTGGCTGCTGACGTCAGCTGTACGGCGGATGACGTCAGCATGACGTCAGCAGTGGGGTCCTCTGGTACGGATGTGACATCAGCAGGGTGACGTGGCAGTACGGCAGGGTGATAACGTGGCGAGACACGGTGGCAGGTGACGTGGGCCAGCCGCAGGCAGGAAGGGGTGAGGTGGAGCCGACGTGGCGGGATGACGCAACGCTCCTGTTACATGAGGGGAGGGCGCTTTTTGGCAGGGCATCAGACCGCTTTTGATACGGAAGCAGTTTCTGTCAGGGGCGGCCCGATGCAATGGGAAGCCGCCAGCTGTCCTGGTGTACGACGGTAAAACCGTCGAACATCGGGTGCTAACATGCCCACACAAGAGGGCACCCGATATGAGTAATAGTCATCAAATCTGGGGGAGGCGATTGGACGGTGGATGGGAGGCGAAGAAGCACGGAGTTTAGTATAAGTGCGCGTGCGTTAATTTTTAATTTTTCGCGGCACGGGTGGGTTTAGACTTTAGGAAAATGGTGTAATGGGTTTCGGCGCTTGGTGATTTATTAACCAAAATTAATAAATTCCAAAATACAATTCGCAGGGAGGGTTTTTTGCATTTGGAAGGGAGGTTTTTTGTGTTTTGGAAGGAGTCCAAAACACCTTGGGGGGGAATTTATGCAGAGATGGGGGCTCTTACTAAGGTCCAAATGACCTAGTAATTCCCAAGGGATGTTTATGGTTATATTTCAACCAGGGGGAGGGGATATTTACATAGGCGAGCTATTAACATGGTTTTAATAGGGGGAAGGGAAAATAGATAGGGAGTTAAATAATAATGTCAGTGGTTTATATGAAAATGACAAGAAGAGCTCTAAGTTCCATAGATCTTAGGCTTTGAAGGGGAGATAGAACTTTGTAGAGAAGTATGGACCCTCCTTGAGTAAAGCAGACCTTTACCAAGGCTAATGATATGGAAAATGATGAAGCTAAGAGGTATCAAGCAGATCTTGACCTCTTTAGGGGAAATTAGTAAATGATTTAGGGAGGAGGAAGAAGGGGATGTTAGTCATGCCTCGCTTGAAGTCCTTCAAATGGGAACTGCCTGCTAACTGTGATATGTATGAGTGTAACACTTGAAAATGTGGAATTAATCACAAATCAACATTCTGCAACCTCAAAATTACCTACCCAACCTACTTACCTAACATTTTTTCTTCTTTTTGGTTTTGGTGCACTTGGACTTGCAGACCCAGCTTTTCAACTTTTTCTTTTGATGTCTTCCTATCTACATCTACACTTATTTCTTCCAAGGACCCAAATTAAGCAGTTGGGCTCCTTTGGTTCTCTACCTATCTAAGAATTTGCCAAGATTAGGCTGTTTGGACAGATTATTCATTCTCTATATTCTAAAACAGGAAATTGAAACCTAGGGAGACCAAGATTAAGCTGTTTGGACCTCCCTTTAGCTGAAAATTTGTACAAAAATGAAATAACTCTTCAAAATTGGAATGGAGTAGATGAACTTTGAGTAGCATTCTCTCATGGCCTCTTTTTTTGGTGACTGTTAGCAAATATGGAGCATTGCAGCATGCAACGTATGACATATTTGGCTTGTTAAAATGTCCATAATGAAATATGAGTAACCTATTGTAGCAGGAGGCTCATACAAACATCTAAAAAACATGTACAAAAAACGTGTTGGCCTTAACAGAATTCTATATCAAGCAAAAGTTCTGAGACACATCTGTATACCATAGATCACTAGTCCTAGTAGTGGGACATTGGAGCCACTCCTCGCTCCTCAAAGCACTGACTGTCTACTCTCAAGGATATGTGAGAGGAGCCAAGGTGAAAAGTCCCTCCTCATAAAATAGGATGGGTGTATATAGCCAAGGGTGATGTTTGACCCTTGTGACTTTTGGACTACCCTCATACCATTGAAATTTCTATGACTTTTCAATTGACATGACTCTTTAACTTCTTGTGTGTGTCCATTGGTCTTCCACTTTGCATTACATTCAGTTACAACAGATATGGCCCATGGTGGTGATGTGGCTTTAACAACTCATGACACAACTTGACACGATGTTGCTAACATGTACTGGTTAGTTGTGGTGTCCATGTCAAGTTGTTGCACTGCTAAGTGATGGATGTACTCTTAGGTGTACCTTGTCTTCTCCTTCGCATGGCTTGGTGCTGTAGGGTCTTCGATGGTCTTGGTCTTACAAGATGGTTTCATGCATGTTTTCCTTTTGCTTGTTGCTTGATGTGTTTTGTTCGTCCGTCTAGCTACAAGTAAGTCTTCTAGCATGTGATCTCCCTCTTCATCTCATTTGTCGTCTCGCATGATCTACTAGTGTACCTGTTTCTGCAATTCACTCATGATGGGAAGACATCAAATCCAGAACCTCCTAGTCTAGCATGATGCATTTCTTTCCATGTTCTGGGCCCAAGACAAATGATAGGATGGGAGAGGGCCGAGCAACTGCGCAGTGAGCAGTTCCAGGTGACAGGGAGGGAGGACTAGCCAATGGGATTGTGCAAAGTGCAGCTTAGGCTTGGACAAGTAACTCCCGGGCACAATATTCACTGTCCAAGAAAACTGCGTAGAGGCCACTTGGAGGCAGAATTCAATAGCCAATGGCACTAGTGGAAATTACAAGGTAGGACCCTGAGGAACACCTCTGAGCATTTTCTAGGAAGAAGACAAGAGAGGACAATAGAGGGACAAGAGGGCAAGTCTGCACAGTTTTTTAGAGCAGTGAGTCCTGGTTAAGGGAGGTCATTAGGAGGGAAATTCTACGCAATTTTTGGGAGCACTGCAGGCTCAGGTCTCTATGCAATACAGGGTTCCAGCAAGCAGGAGGGAGGCATGATAATTGATATTACGAAGTGCACAGTTTAGATAGGCAGTGAGGTAGTTTCTACGTAGGTCTAGGAAGGGAGACAGGTTGCTCACATATGGGATTGTGGAATGCCACTAACCCAGAGGACAGCCTCAAGCACTGCATAGTTCCAGGAGACAGAGCAACACCACTGAGGGATGAGATTGCGCAGTGTAGCTCAGTTGGGGTCTGGTGAAGTGGAGTTGGTCCGTCGAGAGACTTTCAAGAAACTTTCTAGGTGTGAAAATAAAGTGAACTCGTGAGGACTCGACATTGTGATCACACACTTAGCATACTTCGACAACATGACGTCACTAACCACCGGGACAACCTAGCAAAGCATGATTCTCTGTGGGACTGTCTAGAGCTAAAAGCAACAAGTGTAACACTTGGGATAAACATCTGGACAATCGTGAGGACACTTGTGTGAGAGTACTTACAGCTTTGTGTGTGAGTGCGGTGGGTGTTCACATATCTAAGACAACCCAAAAACACAAATACAAACCTTCGAAATCACCATAACAAGATCACAAGCATGACAAGGCAATCAACATGCCAAAGACGAAAGTTGGTTGGGCAAGAAAAAAGGAGAAAAAGACTCTGACAAAACTCAAGGAATGAGCTCAAGTGTTTGCAACCATCAAAGGAAAAACCAAGGAAGGCTCTGAAATTTGAGTGTAGGCCAAAATTTTGGAGGGTGTTGCATCCGCTACAACAACACTGTAGATCTAAAGCTCCTGAGAAAGGAAAGGGATCTGATGATGCTCCTTCTGCAGAAGCAAAAACCACCTAAGATGAAGGTTGAGATGTGTACTTGGCTTCTTATTCAAGTACACATGTAGATCATGAGGCATGGTTGATTGACTCATGTGCATCCTTTCACTTCACTCCCCATAGGGAGTGGTTCTGCAAGTATAAGAATTATGATGGTGATGATGTCTTCTTAGGGGATGACAGGAAAACTAGAATCGTCAGACACAAAAAATTCAAGCTGAATTTGCAAGGTGGAAGGATTAAAACACTTTCAGGTGTTCTGCATATTACTTTATTGGCCTAAAATATGATTTATGTAAGAAAGATGGATGATACAGGTGTAAAAATAGTGTTTGAGAAAGATACCTACATCATGCCTCTAGGAGAACTAGTGTTGATGCGGGGAGTTCAAATTGGAACCCTATACAAGATTATGAGTAGTATTGTTATTGATGGGTACAATAGTTATGTGGTTCCTGAAATTGTAGCAGAAAATCTAATGGTCTCTAGAGAAAATACCATGATGTGGCATCAAAGACTTGGACATATTGGAGAGAAGGGCCTTCAAATACTTCATGGTAATGGTATGGTATAAGGTATGTCTAATTGATCCCTGGATTTCAATTTCTGTGAATATTGTGTATATGGGAAGTAGAATCGGGTGAGTTTCCTCTTTGGTGCTAAGAGGGCGAAAGGGATATTAGAGCTTGTGCATAATGATGTGTTTGGATCTGTGTCAGTTCCATCACTAGGTAAGTAAGTGTACTATGTATAATTTATAGACGACTTCTCAAGGAATACATGGATATATTCCCTCAAGAATAAATCTAAAGTCTTTGACATGTTTAAAGAATTTAAGGCTCTAGTGGAAAACCAAACAGGGAAGAAGATAAAGGTGTTGAGGACAGATAATGGTGGAGAGTTCTGTAAGAAGGAATTTGAAGAGTTATGTAAGAAGTGTGGTATAGCACAACAGAATACTACTCCATACACACCTAAACAAATCAGAGTAGTAGAAAGAATGAATAGGACGTTAATGGAAAAGACAAGAATCATGCTCAGTGGTGTTGGGTTAGGACAGGGATTCCGGGCACAGGCGATGGAGACTACATGTTACCTGGTTAATAGATCACCTTCATCAGCGTTGGAGAATAAGTCTCCACATCAGGTATGGATTGGTAAGAATCCTTCCCTTTCATGTGTGAGAGTATTTGGTCATGATGCATATGTACATGTTACAAAGGAGAAAAGGACCAAATTGGATAGTAAATTTGAAAGGTGCATCTTTATTAGGTATAAGGATGGTTTAAAAGGTTATAAGCTTTGGAACCCAGAAACAAGGAAGGTTGTGTACAGCCGAGATGTGGTGTTTAGAGAAGTGAAAGATGTTATTAAACATGAAGTCCTACCAAAGGAACCTGAAGATAGAGTTTTAACTAAAGGAGGAAGAATAAGGCTTTACAACATAACAAGAATCAGAAGATGAAGAGCCACAAACTCTAGTTATGAGAAGATCAGTTCAAGAAAGAAGGGACCCATAAAGGTATAGTCCATCTTCTTTCTTTTCAAATTTTTCTTTATCTATTTCTGATGATGATCGCAAAACTCTCATGGAGGCAGTAGATTCAGAGGATGGAAAACTTTGGAAAGAGGTCATGGTTGATGAAATGGCATATTTGGACAAAAATGAGGCTTGGGATCTCATGGAGTTGTCGGCTGGAAGGAAACCCATTGGAATCAAATGGGTGTTTAATAAGAAGATGAATGTAGAAGGCAAGGTGGATAAATACAAATATCGTTTGGTAGAAAAAGGTTATTCTGAGGTGTTGGGAATTGATTTTGGTGATATTTTTTCTCCTGTTGCCAAGGTAGCTTCTATTAGATTACTTTTATCTGTTGCTATTTCTTTTGATTTTGAGGTGGAACATATGGATGTGAACACATGATTTCTTCACGAGGATCTAGAAGAAGAGATCTACATGAAGCAGCTTGAAGGCTTTGCAGTGAAGGGAAAGAAAGAACTAGTATGTAGGTTAAAAAATTCTTTGTGTGGGTTAAAATAGTCACTAAGGATGTGGTATCAGATATTTTATATGTTTATATGGGGACTTGGCTTCACCAGAAGCAAAGAAGATCACTGTGTGTATTTTAAATTAATTTGTGACCATGTTATTTATTTGGTCTTGTATGTGGACAATATGTTGCTAAGTGGAAATAAAAAATAAATTATATAGGATTTCAAGACCTAATTGTCCTCCAAATTCGACATGAAGGATCTTGGTGCTGCAAACTATATTTTGGGAATGGAAATTAAACAAGATCAGGCAAAGAGGAAGCTTTAGATAAAAACAAAGGAAGTATGTCTAGACAATACTGCAGAGGTTTAATATGCAGATAGTAAACCGGTGAAGGTTCTTATTCTTGTAGATGTAAAATCATCTCTTGAACAGTGTCCCAAGACACAAGAAGAGGAAGAGGACATGTCTCATGTTCCATACGCAAGTGTCGTTGATGGCTTGATGTATGAAATGGTCTATGCTAGATGAGACATTGCACATGTAATGGGAGTATTGAGCAAGTTTATGTCAAAACCAGGGAAGGAGCATTGGACAGTAGTGAAGTGGGTTTTTAGGTATTTGTGTGGCACTAGTGATTATGGTCTGTGATACCAAGGAAGACTGAGATTGGATAGAGTCTTAGACATTCATGGCTTTGTTGATGCAGATTGGGTTGGAGATCTTGATCAGAGAATATCTACAAGTGGGTATGTGTTTAACCTATTCGTAGGTGTAGTCAGTTAGATGAGCAAGATACAGATTGTAGTGGCACTTTCAACTACAGAGGCAGAATACTTGGCATCCACTCATGCAAGCAAGGAAGTAGTTTAGCTGCAAATATTGTGTTCAACTATGGGGTTAGTACAACGATCTATAAGGATAGATTGTGATAGCCAAAGTGCAATTTTCTTGGCAAAGTACCTTGTTTATCATTCAAATTCAAAGCACATTGATGTTTGGTATCACTTTATGAGGGATATGGTTAAGGACAAAAATGTGTTGCTAGTAAAGGTGGACACTTTGAAGAATGTTGTGGATGCATCGATGAAGCTTGTGAGAACTGAGAAGTTTTCTTCGCTTATTGAAACAATGGGCATTGTCGGGTTGGACCAATGACTAAGCTCTCCTGTGATCCCCTACGTGGAAAAGAAAACAACAAGTGGGAGAATGTTGGGTGTGTGTTATATTCATCATTTTTTTGGACCCTCTATTAAGTGGGTAGACCTACCTATGGTTTTTTGCATGGATTTCACATATGGTTTTGGCCATGATGGTTTTTTGCCCATTGTATTTTGTACATCCAGTCAAGGGAACTATGATTATGTTCTAATCCAGGTTAATGGATTGGGGTTTATGAATGCTTTA
>APFE030379252.1:105996-152514 GCA_000404065.3 Pinus taeda | reverse complement strand
AAAGGAATATAATGAAAAATCAATCTAGTAGTCCCAGCTTTGGGATTCAGGGGAAAATCTATGTGTATATATGATTTATGTTTTATGTTCTCTCCATTGTTTATTTTTTCTTTTTAGATTTTGTATGCAGATAATTTTTGTACAAGGTTCAAACCTACATTTTGTATCAGAGTTGTTTTGGCTTCAAGGGGATGCCTTTGCCACTGAGAAGCTTTTCTTGGGCCTGTGGTAGAGCATGTTCAGTGGGAGACCTGCGGGATTGATTCTTGCGGTGAAAGAAGATGATGAGCAGTGGAAAGATAGAGATCGAGCAATTTAATGGTTATAGTTTTTAGTTGTGGAAACTCAAGATGGAGGATCTAATGGTGGATAAATATCAATGGATCATGGCAGAAGGGAAAGAAAGAACTAGTATGCAGGTTAAAAAAGTCACCAAGGATGTGGTATCAGAAATTTTATACGTTTATGCAGTGACTTGAATTCACGAGAAGCAAAGCATATCACTATGTGTATTTTAAATTAACTGGTGACTATGTTATTTATTTAGTCTTGTATGTGAATGATATGTTGTTAATTGGAAATAACAAAGAAATTATCTCGGATTTGAAGACCCAATTGTCCTCCAAATTCAACATGAAGGATCTTGGTGCTGTAAACTATATTTTGGGCATGGAAATTATATGAGATCGGGCAAAGAGGAAGATCTAGTTAAAACTGAGTAAGTATGTTGATACAATACTACAGAGGTTTAACATGCAGGATAGTAAACCGGTGAAGGTTCCTATTCTTGTAGGTGTAAAGTTATCTGTTGAACAGTGCCCCAATACACAATAAGAGGAAGATGACATGTCCCATGTTCCATACGTGAGGTGTAGTCGGTAGCTTGATGTATGAAATGGTTTGTACTAGATCAGACATTGCACATGCAGTGGGATTATTTAGCAAGTTTATGTCAAAACCAAGGAAGCAGCATTGCACAACAGTGAAGCGAGTTTTGAGGTATTTGTGTGGCATTGGTGATTATGGTCTATGCTACAGAGGAAGACCAAGATTGCACAAATTCATGGACATCCATGGCTTTTTTGATGCTGACTGGGTTGGAGATCTAGATCAGAGAAGATCTACAAGTGGGTATGTGTTTAACCTGTTTGGAGGTGTTGTCAATTGGATGAGCAAGAGACAATCTGTAGTGGCACTTTCAACTAAGAGGCAAAATACATGGCAACCACTCATGCAAGAAAGGAATTTGTTTGGTTTCAAATATTGTGTTCAAGTATAGGGTCAGTGCAACGAGTTATAAGGATAGACTGTAATAACCAAAGTGCAATTTTCTTGGCAAAGAACCCTACTTATCATTCAAAGACAAAGCATATTGTTGTTCAGTATCACTCTGTGAGGGATATGTTTGAGGACTTAAAGGTGTTGTTGGTAAAGGTGGACACTTTGAATAATGTTGCAGATGCATTGGCGAAGTCTGTGAGCCCAGAGAATTTTTCTTGGTGCATAGAAACAATGGGCATTGTAATGTTGGACCAATGAGTAAGATCTCATGTGACCCCCTGTGTGGAAAAGAAAAAAACAAGTGGGAGAATGTTGTGTGTCAATTTGTTGGACCCTATATTAGGTGGGCGGACCTATCTATGATCTTGTGCATGGGTTTGGCACATGGTTTTGGGCATGATGGTTTTCTACCCATAGTATTTTGTAGATCCGATCAAGGGAACTACAGTTATGTTCTAATCCAGGGTTAATGGATTAGGGTTTATGAATGCTTCGACATGTATATATATGTAATGTAACATTGAAAGGAATATAATGAAAAAACAATCTAGTAGTCCCAATTTTGGGATCCAGAGGAAAATATATGTGTATGTATATTTTATGTTTTATGTTCTCGCCATTGTTTATTTTCTGTTTTTAGAATCCATATGCAGATAATTTTTGTACAGGGTTAAAACCTACAATTCATTCTGATGTGCGTGGGCCAATGTACAATAAATCTCTTGGAGGTCATCTTTACTATATGACCTTCATTGATGATCACTCTAGAAAGACATGGATCTATCTTCTCAAGACAAAGGATGAATTATTTGAAAAGTTTAAGGAATTTAGATCTGAAGTTGATACATTAACTAAAAGAAAGATAAAGTTTTGAGATCCGACAATGGAGGGGAATACACTTCAAAATAATCAATTGCATATTGTGAAGAAGTAGGTATTAAGAGGGAGCTCATTGTTCACTAGAACCTCGAGCATAATGGAGTAGTAGTAAGAAATAATAGAACCATTGAAGAATGTATAAGGACTATGATATTTGATCAAGGTCTACGTAAATTTCTATGGGGAGAAGCATCCATGACAACATTATATATATAAAATAGAATTCCTCATAGAATCCTTGATAATATGATGTTAGACGAAGCATTCACAGGGCACAAGCCATGTGTATACCATCTCCAAATCTTTGGGTGTCCCGCATACATCCATGTTCCAAAAGACAAGTGAAAGAAGTTACACTCTACAAGTATGAGAGGTATATTCCTTGGTTATAGCCTTTCATCAAAGGCCTATCAAATATACATTAAGGAAGGAAGACAAATTGAAGTTACTAGGGATGTTATATTTGATGAAAACCATGCCTACAAAAGATCAAGGATAATACCAATCGAGTCTAATGAAGAAGATGTACCTCTATTTGAAGAAGAAGAGAAACATGACAAGGCACCTACCAAACAAGAAGAAGAAGAAGAAGGGCAAAGTGAGCCTATTCAAGCTATAATCATTCCTAAAACAAATAAGATACCAAATTGGTTAAAAGTTACACTTGAATATGCCGAAGGACATGGAGAAACTAAAGCAACTTTTAGAGAAAAAAATAAAAATAAAAATAAATTAAATAATTAAATAAAATACATGACGAATTTAATCAAAGTAGAACCAACTACCTTTGAAGAAGTCGCTCATCAAGAATTATGGAAGAAAGTGATGCAGTAAGAATACCAATCCATCATGAAGAATAGGGTTTGGGTAGTCGTTCCTATACCTAGTGACAAATCGGTTGTCACTTCCAAATGGATTTACAAAATCAAACATGTCATTGGTGGAAGCATAGACAAATACAAATCCATATTTGTTGCAAGGGGTTCTCTCAAAAGGAAGGAATATATTATGAATAAGTCTTTGCTCCTATTGCCAAGTATACCACTATAAGATCTTTGGTTTCGCTAGCTGCTACTATGGGATGGAATATCCATCAAATGGATTTCAAAACAAAATTTCTAAATGGAACCATTGATGAAGAAGTATATATTGAACAATCAGAAGGCTTTGAAATAAATAGCATAAATACTCATCTTTGCAAACTCAAGAAAGCTCTATATGGCTTAAAACAAGCTCTTATGGCTTGGTATGCAAGGATGGATTCATATCTCTTAAGGATAGGGTTCGTCAAAAGTTTTTTCAATGAAAACCTCTACACAAGGATCGTAAAAAATGAACTATTCATTATACTACTATATGTGGATGATTTTTTTATTACAAGTGTGGAGTGCAGAATTCTAGAATGCAAGAAAATGTTGGTAGCATAATTTGAAATGAAAGATTTGGGACTCATGCACTATTACTTGGGTTTGGAAGTTTGGAAGAAACCCGGTGAGATATATCTTGGTCAAGGTAAGTAAAGATGTTACAAAAGTTTGATATGATGGATTCCAAGCCTATGACTACCCCCATGATCACAAATCTCAAGAAGTTGAAAATCTCTGACTCTAGTCTCATTGATCATACAAGATATCATAACTTCATGGGCTCTTTGATGTACTTGTTGAATATGAGACCTAATATATGCTTTGTTACAAATGTTCTTATTCAATTTCAGTTGAGGCCTCATCGGGACCATTAGATAATTACCAAACATATCTTGAGATACCTACGTGGTACAATTCATCATTGCCTGAAGTTTGATGGAAAGGAAGATAAGTTAACATGTTTTACCTATTCTAATTAGGGTGGCAGTGATACTGAAGGAAGAAGAACTATTGGAGGTTCTTTCAGTTTGGGATTTGCAATGAGTTCATGGATGAGTACAAAACAAGATCCCGTTGCGTTAAGTAGTGTTGAAGTGGAATATGTTGTTGCATGTGAAGTATGAAAATAAGTTGTTTGGTTATGAAAATTGTTCGCATATTTGTTTTGAAAGCCTTTATATCCTACAGTGGTAAATTGTGATAGTCAAAGCAGCATCAAGATGTCTGAAGACCCCGTATTCCATTCCAAGACGAATCATATCAATAACAAGTACCATTAAATTAGGAGTTTGGTACAAGATAGGGTTGTAAAGCTACAATATGTTTTGACGGATGAATCGGTAGTTGACACGTTGGAAAAATATCTTCCGAATAAGAAATTTGAATTTCATAAGCATGCTTAGATTGGTTTATGTTACAGATTTAATTTATAGGGAGAGATGAAGCATCTTATGGCAACAAGATGCTTGGGAGGACATTTGGTCAACCTACATGTTCATGTCTAGATCCTGAAGTAGAGAGGGTGGTGTTGGTCATGGAGCTCTGACATTAGATATGCTCCTAGATACCTAAGTTGGTGTTAGAGATTAAAAGCTTGATCATACCTAGAGAGGCTAAAGCTTGAGTACAACTTAGTCCTACCCGATTAGAGTACCCCGGTTAGGTATCTAATCTATAGCATTGTGTGTGCTATAACTCTTCATAGTTCATATCATTTTGAGATCTTCCATATACCTATGTATGTACGCTATTATGAATACCTCCCTAGTTAAGAGGGAGTGTTGAAGAATGTAACTAGTGTTGGTCTTCATAATTGTAGTTGTCAAAATAAATTTTATTATTAAAGAATTTGACTTATTAAAGCATTGGTTTCATGCTTGGTTCAATGAGTTTTAGGTTGAATCCTCCATTGTAGGCTTCTAGGTTTTGTCTTGAGTCAATAGAGTCATTGTCATTTTTGTTAGACCCTTATTGGGCATTTGTATCACGCAAAAAGAATTACTTTTGAGTCTAAAGGGTCATTTTTCACCTCCACACCAAGTTGACCCTATCCTCATGAAGTCGGTATGGATTAGGGCTATTTGACCCAGTATAAAGGATATATATAGAGAGGAAACTTAACCTATTTGAATCACTCACTCAACAAGTTCAATCTACAAGAAGAAGAAGAAGCAGAAAAAGAAAAAAAAAAGTGAAATTGTTGTAGAAGGGTAGAAGAAGTTGGAAAGACCTAAATCGAGTTTTTGGGAAATCTATCTTTCACACATGCAAAGTTACTAGACTGTAGTTGGGGCCAAAATTCTTAATCTACTACAGGTCTACAATTTTGAAGCTAGGGGAAAAAAATCTATAGTTAGGGGTCGAAATTATGGATTGCAATTGCTACTTGGAAGCTAACACTTGGAGACTTTGATAGGGATCATCTATTAGAAGGAATGGTTGACTTGGTGATTGGAGGAGGTCTTTCTCTAGGTATATAGGGTCTCAGATTCTCTCATCTTGATTTGAATCTACTGGTGGAAGAGTTAGAATAGGATTTCCCCTTAGAGGGGTTTTGCACTAGCTGAGTGCCTACATCTTACGTCTCTTGTTCTTGTGGTCTTCATATACATTTAATTTGGTAATTTCTTAATGAAAGATAAACTAATAAAGAAGTAAAAGAAGTCAACATAACTCACAAGTAACTATCAAGAAAGAGGAATCAAACCATAATTCCTATAAGCATTGATTTCTCAATGCTATAGCCAATGCAGCACACAAGAAATGTGTCAAAAGTAAATATAATATGTTTGTCCATCCCTATATATTTTCCAAGGGAGACTTCACTTTTGTCTATGACCAATATAAGGATGTGTTAGGGGTGGGAAATTTCATGTTAATGTAGTATGAGCCTTATAATGTGAGGCATGTGCCTAAGAAAGGAGTTTATGAGTTTGTAGATTGTGATGGAAACGTACTTTTGGAGCCCAGAACTGGGCTCTATCTTAAGAAAAATTATGCTTGAGTGTTTTCTTTTTTTGCAATTGATGTACATGGAATATAATTTAGCTTTAGTTTTTGTCAACTTTACTGATCATGTTTTTGAAATTTTTTACAAATGTTAATGGATTATATAGTATTTTTAGGATACAACGACAATGCCATTCATCAAACTCAGAACATAGCTTTAGCGGCTTGGGTGATTTACTCTCAAACTAACCAGTTAATCACATTTGGTGGTGCTTGTATCAATGTTGTGACCCATAAAACCATCAAGTATTTAGTTGCCATATAACTACTCTTAGGAACCATTTCTCATGGTATTCAGTATATAATGATTCATTTGGATTTCCAATTGGTAGTGTTTCAGTTAAATAATGAATATCATCTATGTGATTGTATTTTACTCCGGAAATTTCTTCAAGTAAGGTTACATGAGCAATCATTTAATTATATCACTTACGTTCATATACCTAGATCTAGAAATCAAATTGTTGATTCTTTAGCAAATTATGTTTTAGAATGGCATATATATAATTAACAACACTAATAAATCATTATAAAATCATTAAATTGTTAATTTGGTAGCTCAGTGACAAATTCCCTCCTTTGGACAACCTTCCTCATTTGGAGAAGACCCTCTTTTCCCTTGGAAGAATTTAATTTGGTCAAGGAAAAATATATTTTTAATGTGAAAACCCACATGTGCACAAAAGTTTTGGTCAGCCTAAAGACAAAATTGGGTCGCCAAAATGACATATAAATATGAGTCAAGGCAACCTCATTTGGACATCACATCAACACACATCTTCTTCTCTCTCCACTTGGGTGACCTTTGACCAAGTTTGAATTGGTATTTGCACCTCCTTTGACTTGCAAAAGTTTGATCTTTTGAGGTTGAGTTTTTCTATGGAGGAGTTGAGATTTTATAGGCACTTTTGAATATTTTTGACCATTGGCTTTGACCTCTGAAATATGAAGTTTGATCGTAGGGATTTTAGCTCTCCTTTGACCAAGTTTAACCGAGTTGTTTGGGATTGTTTTGACTGAGATTTGACCATCTTGGATGACCGAATATTTGACTGTTGACTTAGCTCTTTTGGAGGAGTTTGACCATTGACTTGTGGACTGGTTAGGGCATCTTTGACTTCTATTGACTGTGGCAGAATTGCAAACTTAGACTTGTTGACTAAATTTGACTTTAAATCTCATTAGCTAGATGTTGGTTGGTTGATCTCTTAGATAGTCAAAGAATTGACTTTGACTCTTTTGTTGATGAATAGAATCATCGTATCTCTCCGTTGAACATTTTATGAAAATTTAATAAGAAATTTTTTTTGAAAGGGTTTTCCCTCTTGTGGGGTTTTTCCCTAGTCTTTGACCAAATCTTGTGTCTCTTATTGCTCTTAATTGTCTTCTATTCTATATTGCATTTATTGTTCTATCTACAATTTCTATTTGTGACTGGAAGATTAAATTGATTTGAAAGTGATTTATAATTGAAGAAAATGATTGGGCTAAAGTGATTGTAACAACATAAAATAATGGAAAATTAACATGGTATCAGAGCTAAGGTGAAGGAAAGCCCAAAGGAGACAACATACGAGCAATCATCTTTGGAAGAAGCTAAAGGAGCCTATTTGACTTGGTCAAGATGTCTATCACTTACTTAAGGACATTGAGAAGCTGGGTGGCTCATCTAACTTTATTGCTTGGAAGATTAGTTTGGGGGTCATTCTGGATGACAATGAAGTTTTGGAATATGTGGCATCAAAGGTACCTGAGCCTCCGAAAAATGCTCTTACTACTACCAAGGCCAAATATAAGAAAGGTTAGCTCAAAGTAAAGAAAATTCTTATTGAGTCTTTGAAAGATCATTTGCTTACTTAAGTTGGAAAATTGAAGAAGTCTAAGGATATCTTTGGTAAGATGGTTGGGATGTATGAGGTAAACAATTTGAATCACATTTTTTCCTTGAAGAATCAACTCAAGGATATGAAAATGAACAAAGGGGGATTTTCCCAATCCTATGTTATGAGGATATCAAAATTAACGGATCAATTGCAAATTACTTGCGAGCCCATTTCTGATAGAGAAATAGTGTTGGAAACTCTTCAAGGTCTTCTTCCTATTTGGGAAACCTCCATTAGTACTGCAAGTAAGAATGAAAAGTTCCCCACATTCAATGAATTGGTTGGAAAATATACTCCAGAAGAAATCAAGATGATCTCTAGAGGAAAGATTCAAAAGCATGAAGAAGGAGAGCCCTCTGCATTTACTACTCAAGGCAAGAAGAGGAAAGGTAGAGGGAAACCATCTAATTCAAGAAATATCACTCCAACATCCAAGGACTTTAATAGAAGATCAAGAAGGGACAGGGATATGTCAAATATTGAGTGTTATAATTGTCACATGCATAGTCACTATGCTCAAGATTGTATGGAAAAGAGGAATGCTCCAAGGTCCAACTACAATATAATCGTGGCTTCAACAACAACAAGTTCAATAATAAAAGAAGATGTGATGATAAAAAAGAGAGGTGGTGATAGAAGAAAAGGAGATGATAGAAGAAGAAGAGATGCTCTTGATGATCATGAATAAGGTCATTTTCCTAAAAAGAGATCAAGGAACTATAGGTATGAAAATAATGTTGCCACTATTCAATCTAAATATATACTTACTTCCACTCTTTCTATTTCCTCTCCTCTAGATTCATGTGATGGTTGGTAGATAGTGGGGCTTCTAGAGATTTATATGGGTATAAGGAAGTTCTCTCAAATCTGTATAGAGGGAGACCAATCTAAAAAACATCCTTGGAGGCAACTCTACTCATTCTATAAAAGGTTTTGGTTCTACCAAATTTCATTTGAAGTCTAGGGAATTTGTTCTTCTTCATGATGTTATGTATCTACTGAGATTAAAGAATAAATTGGTATTGATGCAAGAGCATCTAGACCTAGCCAGCAATGTGATGGAGTGGTCACATGTTGTGGCTAATGAAAGGTTGGAGGAAGAATTGGTTAATTAAATTGTATTAATTTCAATTATGTAAGTGGTTAATTTGTTGCCTAATTCTTAACAGAATTGGGAATAAATGGCAAATGATCCTCTATGCGTGGAGATCAAGCCAAGTAGTCTAGTTTGTTTAGATTAGGATAGGACTTGAATTCTAAATGTATAATTTATTCCTCCAATTTTGGAGGAGATGGTTAACTTAGCATATATGCAATTTCCTTTGTTTTCTAAAGAAGAGCGAGAGGAGAGATAAAGAGGGAGAGGACCCAAGAGCATTGTAAGCCTACGGGCTGTGTAGAAGGAAGAGGCCATTAATTAGATTAATCAGGCTAGAGAAGGGAGAGAGCCCCAAATATATTTTGTATTTATGTTTGTATTCAGAGTATTGATTGAAGTGATAGAACTATGTGATTGGATGCATTTCTTTTGGAACAAAGGGCTTTACATGTGTGATTAGGTCGAAGGGTGAAGCTCTGTTATTTGTTACTGTGAATAATCAATGTGCATGCATAATCACATAACCGGCCCGTGGAGGCTTGAATTCTTGTTTTTCTATCTATTTTCGAAAGCTCTTGATGTCAGACTATGTTTTCATTTGTTTTGATGGAGATCTAGTGTTAAAGGATCAATTGATGAGCGCATTCCATCTTTTTGGTGTCGCAGGCGGAAAACCCAAATACATTAAGTATCGGGCGTAAAACACAGTTGGATTGAGAATCCGGATCTCAAATCCTTTAGACAGAGATTTTTAACATTATCAAGTATGTCTTATCTATCGCATCGCACAATTGGATGGGCACACGACCAAATCTTATCCCCAAACCCTTTGCAATTGCGATTGTCGACGTAAATCGCATCAGCATATCGGAGCAGGAGTGATATATTGTAAAGCCGCTATTACCATCTCCGATAGTGATATGATATCGCATCGGACCTTCGATAAGGGAAGCGTTGATAGTTGTTGACCATTGAGACCTCCGATTGTCGATTTAGTGATTGAATCTAAGCCATCCGATTGGTCAGATCTTGATCCGCGGCAATAACAAATATGACTGTGTAAAAAAGGCAGAAAAGCCTTGTTTTAGAATTTTGGAGAGTATTCGGTCTTGAAAAGGAAAAGGCATCGTTTAAGATTTTCTAAGGCTTTCCACTCCCAATAGAGTAAAGGGCTTGTATCTTGTGGAGCAAGGGTGTAAAGCGGGGTGAGTATTGGGTCATTTTCGATCCATTTGGGATGTTTAAGGCTGAATGCATATCAATGCTATATATATATGTGTGTGTGTGTGTGTGTGTGTGGGATGAAGCTTTAAGGGCCTATTAAGGGGAGATTAAGTCTCGATAAGGTATTTTAGTTGTGGCAGCCTTAGGGTTGCATCAGGTATCCATATCTGCCTCAAAAGACAAAAGGATGAGAGTTGCCTCATAAGAGGAAAGGTACTTGCTTGGCCTATGGAATCTCGCATTATAGATGCTTACATCTTGGGATCTAGAATTGAAGGAATCTATAGATTTAATGGAAGACCTTTGCGAGCTATGGTCCACAATATCAATCATCAAAGTGAGTTATGGCACCGAAGGTTGGCACATTTGCATTATGAAGCCTTTCCTAAAGTAAGAAAGTTGGTCTCTAGGATGCTTGATGTTCAATCTAGTCATGTTGGTGTATGTTTGGGATGTGCCAGTAGAAAGAAGACAAGGGGACCATTCCCCTCCAACAAAAGCAAGACTAATGATATTCTACAACTCATCCACTCTAACCTATGTGGACCCATGCCAATGCACTCCGTGGTTACCTCTATTACGTAATATTTATTGATGGCTTCTCTAGGAAAACATGGATATTCTATTTGAAGCACAAGGATGAAGCATTTGACATGTTCCAGGATTCAAGGGTCTCATTGAGAATCAAACCAGAAAAGGTACGTTTGTTGGATATTGTGAAAATTCTAAAGCCTTTATAATATATATATCTGGTCAAAGGAAAATTAAATTTAGCATGGATGTAAATTTTGATGAAGATGTTTCCCCTAGAAAAGCAAGGGACCTTCCTCTTCCTCCTCCTATTGACAACAAGGATGATGATATGGACATACTATAAGTTCCTTCTGTGCTAGAATCTGAGAAGGATATTGTTGATGATCCCATAGAGCCTATGGACCCCTTGGATCCTCTTCCATGTGATCCCCGCATCAGGAAGAGACCCCTTTATCTTTCTTATACTTTACAGGATGTTGAAAGACATGTCAGTGCTAGAGGACCCTTTAGAGAAAGCAAGAATCCTTGTTGGTACCAAGGGTACATTGTAGCTATGAGATCCATCATATAGGTTGAACCTCCCACTTTTGAAGAAACAGTGAAAGAGTAAGTTTGGAAGGATGTCATGGCTGAAGAGTACTAGTCTATCTTGAAGAATGATGTGTGGGATTTTGTTATGAGACCCAAGGAAATTTTGTTATGACTTCATAGTGGCTATATAAGATCAAGCATGGACTTGATGGGAGTATTGAGAAATATAAGGAAAGGTTCATGGTTAGAGGTTTCTCCCAGAAATAAGGAGAAGAATATGATGACATATTTTCACATATTCCCACTACACTACCATTAGATCAATTGTTTCCCTTGCTTCTAGTCAAGGATTGAAATTTCATCAGATGGATGTGAAGATTGCACTTCTTCATGGCATACTACAAGAAGAAGTATATGTTGAGAATCCTCGAGTATTTTAAGTGAAGGACAAGAAAAGACCTATTTGCAGATTGAATAAAGCAATATATGGTTTGAAGCAAGCCCCTAAAGTCTGGTATGCTCACATTGATAGTTACTTGATGAATCTTGGATTCATGAAAATCAATGTTGATTTGAACCTCTACTACAAAGCGGTCCAAGGTATGCCTTCGATTTTGGTTTTATATGTTAAATATTTATTCTTGACGGGTAGTGAACCTTTGATGCTCGAGTGTAAGAGGGAACTAGCCTCTGATTTTGAAATGAAGGATCTTGGTTTGATGCACTATTTCCTGGGATTATAAGTGTGGCAAAGACCCGATGATATTTTTGTTTCTCAAGGAAAATATGTCGTGAAACTATTGAAAATATTTGGAATGGTAGAGTGCAAGTCCCTAGCCACTCTAATGGAAATCAATTTCAAGAATTTATGTGGAGACGTTGTAGTATTGACAATTGATTGGGGCCCTGATGTTCCTAGTGAACACTCGTCTAGACATATGTTTTGCAGTTAACACTCTGGGTCAATTCATGACTAAGCTTCTTCATGCACATTTGGTTATTTCCAAGCATGTGTTGAGATATTTTCATGGAAATATTAACCTTGGTCTGAGATATACTGCTGGAAATGTACAACTGCATGGATATATTGATGTTGACTGGAAATATTACTGATAGGAAAATGACATCAAGGTGTTGCTTTAGTTTGGGGTCTGCCATGATATATTGAATGATTAGGAAGTAGAAGTTTGTGCCTTTGAGTGCATCTAAGGTAGAATATATTTCTACTAGCATGGCTAGCCATGAGGAAGTTTGGTTGAGGAAGCTCTTTACAGAGTTATTTGAGTAGGTCCTGGATACGATAGTGATATATTGTGACAACAAGAGTGAGATCTAATTGGCAGACAATCTCATATTTCATGACAAGTCCAAGCATATTGTGATAAAGTATCACCATATTTGAGGCATGGTGCAGAGAGGAGTAGTGAGACCCCATCATATTTTGATTGATGAGCATATAAAAAACATACTCACAAAGGCTTTACCAAAAGGGAAGTTCTTGGTCTTCAGAGAGCAGCTTGGATTGATGGATGTGACCCTCTCGGGTAAGAGTGTTAGTTAATTGAGAATAATAAGCTATGCTCTTCCACCCTGTTTGAGCTCACAAGGTGAGGAATTGAGCCATAGAGCTCCTATGGCAGAGGGATCTCTGGACAATAGGATGGTTGTGATCCTTACCCTTCGCGGTAAGTAGTATCTCACCCTATCATGATTGGAACAAGCAAAGTATACCCCAGTATGCATCCTACTCACAACCTAGGCTTATTGGGATTATTCCTCCCCATTTAGATAATGGGTTGAGATGAATTGAGATGGTTGTGATCCTTGCCTCTCATGGCAAGTGGTATCCAACTCAAGTGATTAGGATGTAGGTGTTCTACCACTTGACTCCTAAGGGTCAACGTGGGAAGATCAACAAACGATGGGATGGATGTGATCCTTATCTTATATGGCAAGTAGTATCTCACATGTTAACCTTGGCAATAGGATGGTTGTGATCCTTTCTTGGTAAGTTGTATCTTGCCCATTATCACTGGGTGATAGGATGGATGTGATCCTTACCTCTCATTGAAACTTGTGTCTCGCCTATTGTCATTAGACAATGTTAGTGTCGGTATCTTCATCCCTCCGTCAGAGATCAAATCCTCTTGTTGCACTTCAAATTTAGGTGTCTTGCCCAGTCATTTACATTCCGTTAGGCACATGGATCATCTAACGGTAGTGGCCTTCCTATAGTTTCCCTCATTGTCATTTAGCTGCTAGTACATGTTTGATCATTCAAAAGCATATACAATCATTATTTTATCTTTAAGATTGCAAAGGTCCATTTAGGGTTTCATTGTCTTTTAGGTCTAGGGTTTCATTAGGGTTTTGTCAAAAAATGTTTCAAAGTTTCCAATAATTACCAGCAGGCCATGAGGAGGTTTCAGAATCAATAAAATTCATCACCAAGTGTTCAAAAATGTGTTTTCCCTCAAAACTCTGTTTTGAGGAAAAAAAACAAAGTATTTAGTTTTTATTGTACAAAAATCATGAAATTTTGTTCTCTTCATTGTATATCACTCCACTTGCAACCCCGGTTTCTTTCCTTAGCCCCAGTAGCTCCAACACCTGCAAAACAAGCAGAGATCAGGTCATTTAATTCATCACAACATTCAAATGAAGTGAAAGAGTCCAAAAAACAGAGTATGAAAATAAAGTCATTTGCAAAACATTATGAAAGTGGGTTTGGAAAAATTAAAATTTAAAAGCTCCATGTATAAAACATGTCTCCAAATGTTTAAAGCTCATTTGCACTCCAAGATCAAAGAGAAAGCAAAGCAAGGTTGTTGTGGTGACCAAGTAAGAAATTTGGGTGAAAATCGCTCCAAGTTGCTCGGCGCGGCGCATTGGGCAGAAGGCATGGCGCACATACCAGGTGCGGCGCACTGGGCCTTAGACTCCAGTTCTATTTTGCACGGGTGCGGCACATACGCTGGGTGTGGCGCATTGGATTGGATGAGCGGCGCACACAGTTAGAGAGCCCGAAAACTGCCAGAACTTGCTCCAATCACCCAAAATGCACGGATTTGTCCTAGTACAAGTAGATAGAGCCTCCATCATTGTTTTTAATCCAAGTTTGGTGATTGTTTCATGGTGCTTGATGAATGGTGAATGTTTAAAGAAATCAAACCCTACCATTTGAAATTCCTCAAAGAAAATTATTGCCTAGGGTTTTGATTCACTGTTTTGCTACCAAGTCAATCCTTTAAATCCCCCCATCACTCCCTTACCCATCTTTTCATTGATTTCATTATTCCCTAATCTCCCCTACCCCCTAAATTGACTAATCCCCTATCCCAAGTTCCCTTTCCCAAAATCCCAAATGCACCAAACCTTAGTCTCATACTTAAAATCCCAAACCCTAGCCCCTCCTAAATCATTCCCTAATTCCATATTTCTCTAAATTCCCCCCTCCACATTCCCTCATTTCATTGTTTTCCCTTGGTGGCAGAGGTCAAACACATCACCAAAGACAGTTCAAGACAGTTTAACATATCAACACCTACTTCTCCAAGACAATTTATCTACCAGCAGCCATGGCATTTGATCCTTCGTATGATTATGAAGAGGAAACCCACAGTGACTCACCTACAGAGGGACATGCACCCAGGAGGCCTCATAAAAGTGACAAACACATTAGAGAAGAACCAAATACCCTTGCTGAATTACAACCCTGCCCTCTTGCCATCTTTTTTTTTTAGCACCAGTCCTGCTATGAGTTTTGTGAGAAGGTTGCTAGCATTCAGTTTCACCATGAGTTGGCCTACTTATTTGTGTTGCATTTACATGACGGCCAAGCTACTCTAGCTGGTGTCACTTTCACATTAACACCAGAATCCATTTCACTAGCAACTGGCATTCCCAACATCGGAGAACAATGGAACAAGAGGTAGCAAATTGATCGGCAACATTATGAACCATACATCAAGCCCGACGTTTTGAGACAGCTCAAGAGAGTGTTTCCTTTTCGGTACCTCAAATATGAATATGCTCCTTTAATGAAATTGATCATGAAGTATTTCAGCTGTGAGGGCCGGTTCTCCCGTTTATATGCTTATCATATCAGGATGCTCATGCATTTTACCAGGGTACGGATGATGAACATCCCTTACTTCATGTGCCGAAATATCCTTAGGAGCAGTTCAACAGTATTTACCATTTTTCTCTCATCAAGATTATGGTCATCCATCAGCTTGGCTTACAGGGGTATCACTTGGGTGGACTTCATCTCCCGTGAGTTTTTCACAGCTCCTCGGGGACCATCTAAAGCTTTGCATCAGACATTTGAACCTTCTTATCATCATGAGGGTCATGAGACACGGGTCACCAGTATGCCGGTGTTTATTACTTATCAGAAAGGCACCAGGCAGTTGTTCGCAGCAGCAAAGCGAGTGTTATCTCCACCTGGTGTGGAAGGGGCTTCACTTCTGACATTAGCACCACAGGTTCAAGACAAAGGCAAGAGGCCAATGCAGGATGAGGGGCCTTCAAGTGAGCAGGACTTTATTCTTATTGAGGATGATGATACAGACATGGGCCCGCAAAGCACAAGTCTCAAAGAGATCATCCAGGAGCAACAGACAAACATCAAGGCCTTGTCCCTCAACTTGGAGAGGGCTAAGTGGATCATAAAATACCTTGAGAAGAGGAATAAGCAGCTTGAAGATCAACACACAATCATGGAGTTACAAAACATTAGGGAGAACCGCCAAGCTGCCCAAAGGAGGAGGGTGGAGTTCACTTCACTCGAGCGAGAGATCAATGTTGATCGAGAGTCTTGGCTCGAGAGATTCAATATCCACTTAGAGAGATTGTTGGAGAAGGCCAACAAGGAGAAAAAACTTGCTGAGACACATGGCTTTTCACTACATGGCGAGGGACAAGGTTTGCAAGGCGCGAATAAGGAGTTTAAAGGCAAATTTGAAGAAGGCTTCAAAGAGGCAAAAGGAGCATGATCGACTTCGGATTTTGGCTGAGGCTTGCTTGGCCCAAAATATCTCTTAATAGAGAATGCTCAGCCCAAATTTCAAGAAATTTGGGGCATTCTTTGCATTTTGACAAATTTTGGCACAAAAAACAGGAAATTCTGCCCTATGCGCCGCGCCATGTGGCACTCGCTTTTCCTAGGAGGCTCCAAATTCAAAAAACTCAGTATTTGTGGATTTGGCATGAACAATTATGCTTTCTTGTTCGTGGCCAAGAACTTTGGGCAAGTTTTGAGCCCTCAAAAAGGTCAAAAACACTCAAAAAATGACCTCACTACACCTATTTTGATACACAGGAAGCAACCTTGGGAGATTTGATTTTTGACAGGGAAAATGAAGGCCAAATTGAAAAATTTGGCACTTGGGTTGGAAATTAGATAGGAATACCTTTCCAACAAGTATACTTGGAGCTCATTTGGACATCGGGAAGGCCTCCAAAAGTGGGTCCAAACAGGCACGGCGCATAGAGGAAAAATTGCCAGTTTGACTAAGTTTTGCTCTGTTTTTCGCCCAGTTTTGGCCAGTTTGACTTTTTCACTTTCTTAATGTCAAATTGTGATGTAATTTCATGTAAATTGATGGATCATGATGTAAATATGTCAAATTTTCACTTGGTTAGGTAGATTCATCAATTAAAAAGTTGTTTGAAACTGAATGAATCAGTTACCTTGTTTCTAGAGTCATGTTGTTTCATTGCCTGATTTCTAGTTCTTAGTTTAGAATCAGTTGAATCAGATCCTAAACATGTGATCTCGACCCCTAGAGGCAAGGATGAGCTATGCTTTGTCTATATTATGTATTTTTTCATTCATTACCATGGTTGGACTCTTGAGAAAGCAAGGAGCTTCATTGTACACTCATATCAATTTTTGGCAAAGGAATTGAGACCAGGGTTTGTAGTACCCTTTGGGATCCCAGTGGCATTTGTTTTGGTACAGTGCTTTCTTATGTCTTTGTGAATTCATTCATGTATTATATGTATCATTTCTCTTTATTTCTTCTCAGCTAAACAAACAAGAGTGTAAGTAGAATACATTGAAATTACAGTGCTCCACTTGAAGTTTGCTTTAGTTTTTTATGTTTTCGACTGTTTAGAGAGGATCCATGGCTTCTCTTGCCCTCTTCAACTCCTCCTTTGTCTGATCCATCCATCTCACTTGATTTAGAGTGCCAAATACAGTTTCCTACCTTGCCCCATTGAGATCCCTGCAAGACTGAGCCTCATTCCCTGCATCCAAGATCTGCCTTTCGCTTAGAGCCCACAAAATCATCATTTTATTCAATCAAACTCATTTACATCTATACCTAGCCTAAGATCAGTAATCAAATCAGTCATCTCAAGCCTTTAGTGATCATAATTAGCTGAGATTGACCTGGAGAGAGACCTCTCCTGACCTGGTATGGCTAGCTACCAGGCTGAGCGTGGTTTGATGTTGGCCCTGGATCCTACCTTTTCAGCCTGAGGTAAATCTAGGCTCTAACATAGTGGCGACCATATTGGGGACAAATTGTTTGTTTGTTAGTATTCTTCATTTTTAAAATACAAACGGAGTTTGAAGATTATCCAGGTAGCCTTCGAAACGCTTTTGCTTTGCATTAGCGCAAGTAGATAAACGCTACTTCAGTCAGTCTCCGGTCTAGTCTTATTAACAGAAAATCTAACCTGCAAATCACCCCAGTACATATGATGATTCTGAGCTTTTGGATGATAAGCTTAGGATTTGATAGGCTAAACAAGTTGCAAATTTCTATTTGATCTCTTGGAAATAATAGCACACTGGCTTCCAGAAGATATACCAGAGCCAATCCAGATCTAGATCCTCCTCCAGTATATGAGAATCCCAATATTATTCCAAGAATCCTTCGTCAAGAGAGTTTTGTAATTCCCTTGTTTAAATCTCATTCATGTCCTGTGATTTTTGAGTATCTTGAAGAGCTTGATTTTGATGAACAGTTTGATTTGTCATTTTTGAAAGCAAATCCGAAAGTGTTGTTGGCTCTATAGTCTTGAATTCGGAATTTCTTGCTGATCTAGAAACTGAAAGGGCTAATAAGTCGATTGATGATTATATCTTGAAACAACTCCATACTGCAATTGTGGCTTCAAATATCGTTGATTTCCTAGAAACTGTATCTGCAACCCTTGGATCTTCTGAAATCGCATTCAGCTCAAGGATTCCCACCGAACTGCCTTTCATTCCCACCATCTGCTTGCAGCCTATTATATCTGATCAAAAGTCTGCAGTGGTATCACCTCTGTCTACTCCTTCTACTCCTCAAACTTCCAAAATCACTTCGCCTCTACACACACCTCCTCATACACCCCATACGTCAGCTGCACCTACTCCCCCAACATCCCCAAGACCGAATC
Source organism: Pinus taeda (assembly GCA_000404065.3). Taxonomy (NCBI): domain Eukaryota; kingdom Viridiplantae; phylum Streptophyta; class Pinopsida; order Pinales; family Pinaceae; genus Pinus; species Pinus taeda. The sequence goes on along the minus strand of APFE030379252.1, from coordinate 133,810 downwards.
CACTGAGAGATATGGCTGCTCGTTTTGCACCCCTTGTGCTACCTCAGAATTTGGATGATATGCCCACCGATTATCAAAGCAAAATTCCTTTATTTGATAGCACTCCTCATAGTGTTACAGCGCAGCAACATGTGGACAGAATGACAGATTTCTTCAATCTTCATGAAATTGATGTGGAAAATGTAACAATGAGACTGTTTGTCCAAACATTTGGTGGTGAAGTAAGGAAATGGTTTCGAGCATTGCCAGCTGCAAGTATCACGACATTGGCCAATCTGCAAGACATTTATTAGATCACTGGGAAGTGAAGAAAAATCCTCTTTAGATCCTTTCTGAATATGAGCACATCAAGCGGAATGTTGGTGAGTCTATCCAAGACTATTGTATTCATTTCAACTCTGTTTACAATGTAATTCCTGATCATATAAAGCCACCTATGGGGTTGGCTTTGATTAAGTTTCTGGACAGTTTTGACACTGATATGGCCTATCAATTAAGAGAGAGAGATCTGGCTATGTTGGAAGATATGCAGAAGATTGCAGTTAGTGTTGAGGCAAATTTGCTTGCCAAGAGAGCTAGAGCAAGAGTTGAGAAGAAAGTCACAATAAAGGAAGAGGCTTCCACTTCAGACCAAGTGCTTCAGAAGGTGGAGCAGATGCTTGAGAGGATGAAAATTGACAAGCATGAACCCCAAGTTAGAAATCCTAACTTTCGTGGCTAGCAGCAGCCACAATATAGAATCAAACAAAGAGAGCAGCGAGCCCAAGATCAAGCAGCACAGTAGCCAGTGCAGACACCTCTACAGCAGAACTTTGTACATGGTCTGGAATCGGATGAAGAAGAGAATGTGATTTGAGAAGAAAATCATTTCTTTATGCCTGATGATATGCCAATTTTCATCACTGAAGATGAGGAGTACTCCGAAAATTCAGCTGAGCAAAGAGATGAAAATTTCATTTTGGCAAATGAAACTGTTCTTGAGGAAGAGTCCGATGAGTACCAAAGAGGATACATGAATGCTTTTTCAGCTTAGCAGTGACAATATTCACTCTGAAGTGGAGATGTGCCCGTGAATCCAATTCAGAAAAGGAAGGAGGCAACAGTGTCAAAGAATGATCCTCCTAATGTGCAGAAAAAAGGAAAAGAGATAGCTGATCCTACCACCAGTAAAACACCATCAACAAATGAGAGATCCAATCAGCCTAGTGGGTCAAAGGATAAATCTGAAAAGAAGGATGTTCCAGCGAAAGAGGTAGAAAAATTTTCAGTTTTTAACTTAGAAAATGAAATCGCTAAGGTAAAAATATCTATTCCTTTGACCGAGTTGATGAAGAACAACAATTATAAAGGTCAAGTGTCCAAAATTTTGAATTTAGATCCATCATCTGATATGGTGAATGTGGAGGATGATAGTCCTAAGTTGATTTTTGGGCCAGCATTGGAAGGTCAGTCTCAAGATAGTGATGTAGCTCCTTTCTACATGAGTCTCAGGGTGCATGACTTTGTGTTGCATAATGCTATGTTTGATTCCAAAGCCTCTCATAATCTCATGCCTAAGGCCATCATGGAGAAATTAGGACTGGACATAACGAGAAAGTATCATGACCTTTACTCTTTTGGTTCCAGTAGAGTAAGGTGCATTGGCCTTATCAAGGATTTGGTGGTCAGCTTGGATCAAATTCCGACCAAAAATGTTTTGATGGATGTAGTCGTAGCAGATATACCTCCCAGATTTGGCATGCTTCTTTCCAGATCTTGGGGAGCAAAGATTAAAGGGACAATTCAGCTTTATTTCTCCTATGCTACCACTCCTGTGTTCGGCCAGATGAGGAAACTATACCGGGAACAAAAGATGAAATACATGATCACTAGCAAGGAGAAACCGGTAAATCATCCGATCAACTATGTACATACTGATTTAGAATCATCTGTTTTGTATTCAGATAGCTTTAATGATGTAAATAGTCAAGTAGTTGAGGTAGAAGACATCCCCAAGATCTCTAAAAATTTTAGAGAAGTTTTGAAGCAAGAAAGGCAAGCCACTGAGCAATCAGCCTTCCAACAGCAACAACACAATGATGGGCAACAAAGAAGAAAAACAGATCAAACTGAATTTAAGCACTTGGAAGAGGATGAAACAGGCCTGTGGATCATGGATTTTGATGGTGAGGTAGGAAGGGAAGGTGATGGAATTGGCATTTGGATACGCAGCCCTGTTTTCGTCCCAAACAAAGTGCCAAGCAATGTAAGGGTCTGCTCTTATAAACTAGCTTTTGATTGTTCAAATAATGAGGCTAAGTATGAAGCTTTAATTGCTAGATTAAAAATTCTTAGAAAGTTGAATGCCAAAAGGATTTCAGTGTATGGCGACTCTGAACTGGTTATCAAGCAAGTAAAAGGGGAATACCAAGCAAAACATCCCAGGATGCAGGCTTACCGAAATGCAATGCTTGATATTTTGAGAGTATTTTCAGATTATACTTTGACTTGTGTTCCTCGTGCTCAGAATATCATTGCCAATTCACTTGCAACAACAGCAAGTAATCTGAAAGTTCCAATGAACTCTAACAACAAGTTTGAGATTCACGTGAAACACCGCCCAGTTGTCCCAGATAATGAAAGGTATTGGAAAGTGTTTCAAGATAATGATGAAATTGACGAATTTCTGCAAAACAAAGGTAAATTCAAAGACACTTCTATTGATGTGGAATATGATGATGGTGATGCAGATATAGAGGTCAATCAGATGGAAGTTTTGTAGCTCAAAGATAACATCATTCCTAAATGTCTAATCCCTTTAGAGGAGTTATTCGATCATGATGATGTGGCACGGAAACCAAGCTTGCTACCAACTGAAAAAGGAGTGGAGGATGTAAACATTGGATCAACTGAAAATCCTAAGATGGTAAAATTATCAAAAGAATTTCCTCCACAGGTCGAGGCCAAGTATATTAGCTTGTTATCTTCTTTCACTGATGTTTTTGCTTGGGATTATTCCGATTTGAAGTCATATGATACAAGTATCATTAAGCATGTCATGCCACTCAAGCCTAATCAAAAGCCATTTCGTCAAAAGCTAAGGAGAATAAATCCAAAGTTGATACCCTCAATTGAAAAGGAAGTGAACCGATTGTATAAAGCCGGTATCATAGTCCCCATAAGGTTTTCAGATTGGATTTCAAACTTGGTGCCCGTACACAAGAAAACAAGTGAGATTCGACTATGTATTGATTTTAGAAATCTGAACAAAGTTTCTTTGAAGGACAACTATCCATTGCCCAAGATGGATCATATACTTCAGCGAGTAGTTGGAGCATCTAGGATGTCACTACTTGATGGTTATTTGGGTTATAACCAAATTCTGGTCCATGAGGATGATTGAAACAAAACAACGTTCACCACTCTGTGGGGAACCTTTCACTATGCAAAGATGCCTTTTAGATTGAAAAATGTTGGTGCAACCTTTCAACGGGCGATGCATATCGCATTTTCCAATGAAAAAGATGTTTTCCTAGTTGTTTATCTTGATGACTTAAATGTTTTCTCTAATTCAAATGAAGATCACCTATATCATTTGAAGATTGTGTTTCAATGGTGTAGGAAATATGGAATCTCGCTTAATCCAAAGAAAAGTTTGTTTTCCATGGATGAAGGCAAACTTCTTGGGCACATCATCTCAAAGGAGGGCATCCGCATTGATCCAACTCGAGTGGAGGCCATTCAAAAGATTGATTTTCCATGATGTAAGAAAGAAATCCAATCTTTCAATGGTAAGATCAATTTTTTACGTCGCTTTGTGCCCAATCTTGCAAAACACTTAAGAGAGATCACAAATATGCTCAAAAAGGATAATGCAGTAAGGCAGACAGAGGAAGCAACTAAGTCTTTCAATTTAGTAAAATTAGCTCTTTCTTTAGCTCCAGTTTTGATCAGCCCGGACTATACTCGGGATTTTATTTTGTTTTCATTTTCCTCAGATCATACTATGGCAGTAGTCTTGATGCAAAAAAGAGACCAGCTTGAGAAGCCAATCGCTTTTTTCAGCAGAACGATAAAAGATGTGGCATTGAAGTATAATATTATTGAAAAATAGGCCCTTTCTTTGGTAAAGGCATTGAAATAATTTCGAGTTTATATTTTGCATTCTCACATCCTTGCTTATGTCCCTAACGCTACTGTTAAGGATGTCCTAGTGCAAACAGATCCGGAGGGAAGAAGAGGCAAATGGATTGTTGCCTTGTTGGAGTATGATGTGGAAATCAAACTGACAAAGCTCATTAAAGGCCAAGGGCTGGCTAAACTGATGGCTGAGTCAAATCTGCACGTCCTGGACATCAATCTAATTGCTGCTATGTCCGAGGAAAATGAAGAGAATCTGCCCATACAGGTATCAGAAATGTTCCTCCTTTCTCCTTGGTATTTGGACATTCTTTATGTACTCCAAAACTTGTCATTGCCACCTGGAATGGCTAAAAACAAAAGTAGGACACTGAAATTGAAAGCTGCAAAATTTTGTATCATGAATGGTGCACTTTATTGGAAAGACCCTGGTGGTGTCTTGCTAAATTGTTTAGAGGAAGAAGAAGCGAAACAGGTCATGGTGGAGTTTCACAAATGAGATTGTGGAGGCCATATTTTCTGGAAGACAATAGCCAATAAAATATTGAGAGCTGGGTATTATTGGCCAACTCTTTTTGCTGATGTGTACAAAACAGTGGCCAACTGCCATGAATGTCAGATTTTCCAAGGTAAGAGGAAGTTGCAACCTTTACCACTCAAGCCTATTGAATTTAGTGCTCCATTTTAGCAGTGGGGTTTGGATTTCATCGGTGAAATTCATCCTTCTTCCTCAGCACAGAATAAGTGGATCCTCACAGCGACAGATTATTTCACCAAATGGATTGAGGAAATACCCACAAGGCAGGCCACCAATTTGGTAATTATCTCTTTTCTTGAAAACAACATTTTGTCTCGTTTTGGCTATCCCAATAAGTTGGTCACTGACAATGTAGCAGCCTTCAAATCAAAAAGAATGATTGATTTTTGTGATAAGTATCAAATCACTTTGGGGCATTCAGTGGCCTATTATCCACTGGGCAATGTATTGGCCGAATCCTCAAATAAATCTCTTGTCAACATTACCAAAAAGTTACTGGAAATTAACAAGAAAGGTTGGCACAAAAAGCTGGTCAATGCACTTTGGGCAAACAGGGTAAGTCACAAGAAATCTATAGGCATGTCTCCTTTTGAGCTTGTGTATGGTGTCGACATAGTTTTCATGACCTCTTTGGCAGTCCCGGTGGTCAAACTTCTGCAAGAAGTGAACAAGAAGATGATGGTTTGCAGCGGAGGATCAATCAAATGATTCACTTGTAGCAGACTAGGGAGGAGTTATTTCAAAATACTTTCAAGTTTCAAGAAAGAATCAAGAGAATATATGACCGAAAAGCCAAGGCAGACAGTTTTGAGATAGGAGATATAGTGCTGAAATGGGATGCAAGGAATGAGGAGAAAGGTAAACATGGCAAAATTTTAAAATCCGTGGAAAGGACCGTACAAGATTGTTGCATATCAGGGTCAGAATGCTTTCCTGTTGCAAGAGCTGAATGGTGAAGATTATCCAGGTGGAGCGGTCAATGGTCAGCACCTCAAGCGGTATTATTTGTGAGATGTTTTCTACTATTTTGTTCATCATTGTATATACCAGTGCGTTTAAATTCCATTCCAAGTGTGTACTATTTTCAATCTTTAGCTTGGGGCCCGAGGTGAAGGCTATAAAGCTGAAGTTTGATTTTAGTTTTGGTTTGGTTCATTAGAGTCAAGTCTGTCAGTCAATTTTAGTCTTGAAAATGAGTCAATTTTGAGTCAAGTTCAGTCTTGAAATTGAGTCAAATTGAGTCCAGTGTTCAGTTTTGATTTGTCATCAAAGTTATTGACTCCATAGCCCAATGGACGAAGGCACTATCAGCTTTCCCAGATATCTGTAGTTCTTGGCACCTCCAAGGAGCTACCATTCCCATTGGAGCCAATGTTAGTGTCGGTATCTTCATCCCTCTGTCAGAGATAAAATCCTCTTGTTGCACTCCATATTTAGGTGTCTCACCTAGTCATTTGGATTCTGTTAGGTGCATGGATCATCTGACAGTAGTGGCTTTCCTATAGTTTCCCTCATTGTCATTTACCTGTAGGTTCATGTTTGATCATTGAAAAGCATATACAGCCATTCTTTTATCTTTAAGATTGCAAAGGTCCATTTAGGGTTTCATTGTCTTTTAGGTCTAGGGTTTCATTAGGGTTTTGTCAAAAAATGTTTCAAAGTGTCCAATAATTACCAGCAGGCCATGAGGAGGTTTCAGCATCAATAAAATTCATCACCAAGTGTTCAAAAATTTGTTTTTCCTCAAAACTCTGTTTTGAGGAAAAAAATAGAGTATTTAGCTTTTATTGTACAAAAATCATGAAATTTTGTTCTCTTCATTGTATATCACTCCATCTACAACCATGGTTTCTTTCCTTAGCCCCAGTAGCTCCAACACCTGCAAAACAAGTAGAGCTCAGGTCATTTAATTCATCACAAAGTTCAAATGAAGTGAAAGAGTGCAAAAAATAGAGTATGAAAATAAAGTCATTTGCAAAACATTATGAAAGTGGGTTTCGCAAAATTAAAATTTAAAAGCTCCATGTATAAAACATGTCTCCAAATGTTTAAAGCTCATTTGCACTCCAAGATCAAAGAGAAAGGAAAGCAAGGTTGTTGTGGTGAGCAAGTAAGAAATTTGGGTGAAAATCGCTCCAAGTTGCTCGGCGTGGCGCATTGGGCAGGAGACACGGCGCACATACCAGGCATGGTGCACTGGGCCTCAGACTCCAATTCTATTTTGCACGGGCACGTCGCATTGGGTTGGATGCGCGGCGCACGCAGCCAAAGAGCCCGAAAACTACCAGAACTTGCTCCAATCGCCCAAAATGCACGGATTTGTCCTAGTACAAGTAGGTAGAGCCTCCATCATTGTTTTTTATCCAAGTTTGGTGCTTGTTTCATGGTGGTTGATGAATGATGAATGTTTAAAGAAATCAAACCCTACCATTTGAAATTCCTCAAAGAAAATTGCTGCCTAGGGTTTTGATTGAATGTTTTGCTACCAAGTCAATCCTTTAAATTCCCCCATCACTCCCTTACCAATCTTTTCATTGATTTCATTATTCCCTAAGTTCCCCTACCCCCTAAATTCACTAATCCCCTATCCCAAGTTCCCTTTCCCAAAATCCCAAATGCACCAAACCTAGTCTCATACTTAAAATCCCAAACACTAGCCCCTCCTAAATCACTCCCTAATTCCCTATTTCTCTAAATTCCCCCCTCCACAGTCCCTCATTTCACTATTTTCCCTTGGCGGCAGAGGTCAAACACATCACCAAAGACAGTTCAAGACAGTTTAACATATCAACACCTACCTCTCCAAGACAGTTTATCTACCAGCAACCATGGCATCTGATCCTTGATATGATTATGAAGAGGAAACCCACAGTGACTAACCTATAGAGGGACATGCACCCAGGAGGCCTCATAAAGGTGGCAAACACATTAGAGAAGAACCAACCACCCTTGCTGAATTACAAGCCTACCCTCTTGCCATCTTTTGTTTTCAGCACCAATCCTGCTATGAGTTTTGTGAGAAGGTTTCTAGCATTCAATTTCACCATGAGTTGGCCTACTTATTTGTGTTGCATTTACATGATGACCAAGCTACTCTAGCTGGTGTCACTTTCACATTAACACCATAATCCATTTCACTAGCAACCAGCATTCCCAACATCGGAGAACAATGGAACAAGAGGCAACAAATTGACCGGAAACATTATGAACCATACATCAAGCCTGACATTTTGAGACAGCTCAAGAGAGTGTTTCCTTTTTGGTACCTCAAAGATGAATATGCTCCTTTAATGAAATTGATCATGAAGTATTTCAGCTGTGAGGGTCGGTTCTCCCGTTTATATGCTTATCATATCAGGCTGATCATGCATTTTACCAGGGTACGGATGATGAACATCCCTTACTTCATGTGCCAAAATATCGAAAGGATGACCACTCTAGTGCAACACAAAACTCCTCCGCAGTAGTTCAACAGTATTTACCATTTTTCTCTCATCAAGATTATGGTCATCCATCAGCTTGGCTTACAGGGTATCACTTGGGAGGACTTCATCTCCCGTGATTTTTTCACAACTCCTCAGGGACCATCTGAAGCTTTGCATGAGATAAGTGAACCTTCTTATCAACATGAGACACAAGTCGCCAGTATGCCGATGTTTATTACTTATCAGAAAGGCACCAGGCAGTTGTTTGCAGCAACAAAGCGAGTGTTATCTCCACCTGGTGTGGAAGGGGCCTTGCTTCCAACATCAGCACCACAGGTTCAGGACAAAGGCAAGAGGCCAATGCAGGATGAGGGGCCTTCAGGTGAGCGAAACTTTATTCTTATTGAGGATGATGATACAGACATGGGCCCGTAGAGCACAAGTCTCAAAGAGATCATCCAGGAGCAGCAGACAGACATCAAGGCCTTGTCCCTCAACTAGGAGAGGGCTAAGTGGATCATAAAATACTCTGAGCAGAGGAATAAGCAGCTCGAAGATTAGCACACAATCATGGAGTTACAAAACATTAGGGAGAACCGCCAAGCTGCCCAAAGGAGGAGGGTGGAGTTCACTTCACTCGAGCGGAAGATCAATGCTGATCGAGAGTCTTGGCTTGAGAGAGTCAATATCCACTTATAGAGATTGTTGGAGAAGGCAAAAAAGGAGAAAAACTTGCTGAGACACATGGCTTTTCACTGCATGGTGAGGAACAAGGTTTGCAAGGCACGAATAAGGAGTTTAAAGGCAAAGTTGAAGAAGGCTTCAAAGAGGCAAAAGGAGCATGATCGACTTCAGATTTTGGATGAGGCTTGATTGGCCCAAAATATATCTTAATAGAGAAGGCTCAGCCCAAATTTCAAGAAATTTGGGGCATTTTTTTCTTTTTGACAAATTTTGGCACAAAAACAGGAAATTTTGCCCTACGCGTCATGCCACGTGGCACTCGCTTTTTGCTAGGAGGATCCAAATTCAAAAAACTTAGTATTTTTGGACTTGGCATGAAAAATTATGTTTTCTTGTTCGTGGCCAAGAACTTTGGGCAGGTTTTGAGCCCTCAAAAAATGTCAAAAACACTCAAAAAATGACCTCACTACCCCTATTTTGGCACACAGGAAGCAGCCTTGGGAGATTTGCTTTTTGATAGGGCAAATGAAGGCCAAATTGAAAAATTCCAATTGGGTTGGAAATTATACAGGTAGACCTTTCCAGAAAGTACACTTGGAGCTCATTTTGACATCGGGAACGCCTCCAAAGGTGGGTCCAAACAGGCGCAGCGCATAGATGCAAAATTGCCAGTTTGACCAAGTTTTGCTCTGTTTTTCGCCCAGTTTTGGCCAGTTTGACTTTTTCACTTTCTTAATGTTAAATTGTGATGTAATTTCATGTACATTGATGGATCATGATGTAAATATTTCAAATTTTCACTTGTTTAGGTAGATTCATCAGTTAAAAAGTTGTTTGAAACTGAATGAATCAGTTCCCTTGTTTCTAGAGGCATGTTGTTTCATTGCCTGATTTCTAGTTCTTAGTTTAGAATCAGTTGAATCAGCTCCTAAACATGTGAGCTCAACCCCTAGAGGCAAGGATGAGCTATGATTTGTCTATATTATGTATTTTTTCATTCATTACCATGGTTGGACTCTTGAGAAAGCAAGGAGCTTCATTGTACACTCATATTCGTTTTTGGCTAAGGAATTGAGACCAGGGTTTGCAGTACTCTTTGGGATCCCAGTGGCATTTGTTTTGGTACAGTGCTTTCTTATGTATTTTTAATTCATTCACGTGTTATATGTATCATTTCTCTTTATTTCTTCTCAGCTAAACAAATAAGAGTGTAAGTAGAATACATTGAAATTACAGTGCTCTACTTGAAGTTTGCTTTAGTTTCTTGATTTTTTCGACTGTTTGGAGAGGATCCATGGCTTCTCTTTCCCTATTCAACTCTCCTCTATTTGATCCATCCATATCACTTGATTTAGAGTGCCAAATATAGTTGCGTACCTTGCCCCATTGAGATCCCTGCAAGACTGAGCCTCATTCCCTGCATCCAAGATCTGCCTTTCCCTTAGAGCCAACAAAATCATCATTTTATTCAATCAAAATCCTTTACATATATACCTAGCCTAAGATCAGTAATCAAATCAGTCATCTCAAGCCTTTAGTGATCACAATTAGTTGAGATTGACCTGGAGAGAGCCCTCTCCTAACCTGGTAGAGCTACCTACCAAGCTGAGCGTGGTTTGATGTTGGCCCTGGATCCTACCTTTTAAGCCTGAGGTAAATATAAGCTAATAGACAACAAGATGGTTGTGATCCTTGCTTGGTAAGTTGTATCTCGCCTATTATCATTGGATAGAGGATGGTAGCTTGAGATTCCCTATGATGTCAAATTCTTCTTCTTTTAGATTCGAGAGTGTTCAAAAGATGATCAGATATGATAATTGACTTGATGATGATGAGACATTAGAGATGTGACATATGATGCAGTCATAAATTTCTCCCTAACTGATAGGGAATGTTAATTTGGAAGCTCAAGGAAAAATTCCCTCCTTTGGAGAACCTTCCTCATCCGGAGAAGACCCTATTTTCCCTTGAAATAATTTAATTTGGTTAAGGAAAAATATATTTTTAATGTGAAAACCCACATGTGAACAAAAGTTTGGGTTGGCCTAAAGACAAGATAGGGTCTCCAAAGTCACATGTAAATACAAGTCAATACAACCTCATTTGGACATAACATCACCAAACATCTTCTTCTCTCTCCTCTTGTGATTGGTTTGTACAAGTTTGAAGCAAGGCAACCAAGTCCACATGTGTGAAGGTTCAAGGGCTAATCTGAAATTCTACGTTGAATTTTCTCTTTGGGTGATTATTAACCAATTTTGACTTGGCATTTTGACCTCCTTTGACTTGCAAAAGTTTGATCTTTTGAGGCCGAGTTTTTATAGGCACTTTTGACTATTGTTGGTTATTGACTTTGACCTCTGAAATCTGAAGTTTGACCACAGGGATTTTTTATCTCCTTTAATCAAGTTGTTTGGGACTATTTTGATTAAGATTTGACCAAACTGGAAGGCCAAATATTTTGAATATTCACCAAGATCTTTTGGAGGAGTTTGACCATTGACTTGTGGATTGGTTAGGACATCTTTAACTTTTGTTACTTGTGGAAGACTTTGACTTGTTGACCAGATTTGACTTTCAAGCCAATCTATTGGATATTGGTTGGTTGATCTCTTGGATAGTCAAAGAATTGAATTTGACTCTTTTATTGCTGAATGGAATAATTGTATCTCTTTGTTGAACATTTTATGACAATCTAATAAGAAGAATATTTTGAAAGGGTTTTTCCCTAGACTTTGACCAAATCTTGTGTCTCTTATTACTCTTGATTTTCTTCTATTGTACATTGCATTTATTGTTCTATATACAATTGTTATTTGTTATTATAAGATTAAATTGATTTGAAAGTGATTGCCAATTGAAGAAAATAATTGGGCTAAAGTGATTGTAACAACATAGAACAGTGAAAGATTAACATCAATCACATCATCAACAAATATACAAGGTTAGAGAATTTGTGTGTGTGTCTGTTGAAGCCTCGAAAATCGTTGCGACAACATGGGGGAAAACCACCTTGTCCGAAACTTGAAAGCAGCTCCTTTTCCGTTTGGTATAGTGGCTCCAACTGGGGATAATGGGACCAGTCTCCCAAAGAGAATTGATTTGATAATGTCGATGGGATGATATAAGATGTAACAGGAAGTGTTTCAACTAAATATAATCTAGTCTAACTATAAACACATGCATATATATTAATGTAACATTATCTAAATATAAATATACCCAGGAATAAAATAAAATATGCGATCTATAATGATGTCTTATAGCAATTGGTAATAAAGATCATTCAACTGCCAAAAGAAATGAAATCGTTTAACGATAATTGTTTTGGATAAATACTTAGACAAATCTATTGAGAGAAATATAACACATATAAAAATCATTCATGTATTCAAAACAGAATCAGAGCTAACATCAAATAGAAGTGCAATAATGCATAAATATAATTCTGATATTTCATACATAAAACAATCGAGAGAAGAAGTATTGCTTAATACATAAAGAAAACATAATCATAAGATAAAAATACCATATATGATAAGTCATGCTCATGTTCTTCAGCAATATTGACCCAATTTCATTCAGTCCAACACAATCTAAGAGTATAGAAGTGCATTTCAGTAGAGCATGCTAGATATTCAAAGAAAAATATATCCCATTCCATTCATTTCATCAAAACGTTTCTCAAAAGTACAGAAGTGCAATGTTTCGAAAAGATTTTTTTGATAAAATTATGGACCCCTCTCTAAATGCATGAGAGGGGTTTAAATACTAAAATACTTGCCTTAAAATATATTATTACAAAAATAGTTGAGGAGGTTTCAAACAACCTTCCTCTGATTGGGAAAAAAATAAAACTAAAAGTAAAATAAACTAATGACTAGCTCCTTTGAACTTGATCTCCGAGGTCACAAATATCAATCATTGGCTTGAGCTGAGGTGGCTTGCTGATTGTAGATTTTAACTGCCCAGAAAATATGGCATCTGTCAATGTTGGCACCATCTTTTGTGTAGAGGTTGTTAAACAACGCAGAGTCATCCACTAGCTATGTGGTTTTACTAGAAACTGATAGTATGTCTCCCAATTCAGCCTGGTTAGCCGTTTAATAGCCTATTCCTTTTCCTGCGTGGTCTGTTTCCATTGTTGCTCTAGTTGTTTGACATTCGGTAGAAACCCTGGTTACACTCTTTGAAAAGGTTGGCACCATGAAGGTTTTCATTTATGGCTTCTATTATGTTGTTTGTTTCTCCTGTTGCTATCGTTGTTGTCCTTTCTGCCTGTTTCAACTAAGAATCCCAATCTGTAATATCTTTGCATGACTCTTCCAGTTTTGGTAGGTCAGCATTTCTTCCATCCTCAGATTCTTGCTAGGTGATAAATTCAAAAATCTTTTTGTGGATTTCTTCATACTCAAACATCATATCAATTACTTGGTTAGTCAATTTATCACTGGTCTCGCAATAAGGATTTATTTGCGAGATTTTCTGGTAAAATATTTCTTCTTATTGCATTAATAGAGAGTTAAGGCTAACTGTTTTTTTTATGACGTCAATTTGCAGGTTGTTTTTCAATTTATCTATCATGGCTTGCATTTGACGAATTTGTGAATCTTTTTCTAATAAGCTGGCCTAGTGTTGCACCCTCATCTGCTCAAATTCTCTTTGAAGTTGGGCTACCTATAATTCTCCTTGTTGATTAGTTTTTTCTTGGGCTAATTGTTGTTCTAGCAGCAGAACTTTCTGTTCCTTTTCATTTAGTAGCATTTGGACTTTCATCGCCTTGTCGATGGTTGTTGTGGCATAAGCTCCTGCGAACTGTGACAACTTTGTGAGATTTTCTGATGAGTCGATAGGTGTGCCCTTCCACACAATATCCATTGGTTCATTTTCTGGATTTGTAACAACCATGGCATCCAATTTTTTCTTCCTTTGTCTTTTGACTACGTCCTTACGAGTAGGATTGTAGAATTTATATAATGGAGCTATTTCCTCAATTCTTAAGAAAATTTCAGAAGTAGTAATAGGAAAAATAATCTCAATAACTTGAGTACCTGTAGCTCCTTCCTCTGTTGTTCCTAGATTTGGTTTATGTTTGGTTTTCTTGGGGGTTTGCAGTTTAGATGTTTGCTCAAGATTTGTGTCTGTATGGAGCTTCTTATTGAATTGCTCCCATTCTTGTTCCAGGTCAATGACTAGAGCTTTACCTGACTGAGCTGAAGTAGAAGAAACCTATACCTGTTTCTTTGCCAAGGCCTGCTAGGCCGTCTCCTTTGTACTTCCAGTTGTGTCTTTCTCAGACTCTTTATTTTTTTTTCCTCCCCCATTTTGAGATTTTCATTCTGAGTTCTCTTACTCATGATTCAGCTTCTCTTGGGTTTCTTCTTCAGAATTTTCGTTGGAACTTCTCTCCAAGCTTACACTAGGAATTGGCTCTCTTATTGGTTCATTATACAGTAGGTCCAATGGGACCTTTAACAGTCTCTTATTTCTGTACACATGAGCAAAATTAATATCCTTTGAGCTTAATAGTATCGATGCCATATTTAGGACTTGTGAAAATGTTTCTGCTTGTTGGAAGAGGTCATCAAAGGAATCCTCTTCATGGGTGAAATGTTTGACTTTTACCATAGTAGTAAATTCCTTAGCAATGTGATTTGGGTCGTATTTCCTTCCTGGAACTGTAGCCAATTTCAGAGACATAATGATCTCTGCTTCCTTTACTGCATGTCCATAATTGTGTAGTGTGAAAGAACCACATTGTAATGGGAAGGTTGGCCAAATGGCTTTCTTCTGTTCTTTCATTCCTTTGGTTAAATTGAATTCCCGTGCTGTCTGATAGGCTATCTCTCTAGCCAATAGCTTTTCGGGGACATAATATGGGAGGAATTGTGGAGAAGCAATGCTCCCAAAAACTCGAATGTAGGTGAATGTCTCCTCCCCAAACTATCTAGCTACTGGCAAGATATTTACTTCGGTCTCTTTAGAAAACCTGGGGTTGTTCTATCAAAAACTGCTTTATGAATAGGTAGCATAACACCCTGACAGATTTTATAAAAACGGGGGTGGAATTGAGATTCCCACAAAATTTTATGATATATATGGATGGGAAGCAAGTTCTACAGTCCACTTCCATCCCATATTCGGAAACTAAGAACAAAACAAATTGCGTCCATAACAAATGCACTCATAAAGAAGGGGGGAAATCATTGTAGAATTACTTCTCTTCTTTCTATATTCCATAATGGCCTTTTCTAAATTATTTGATAAGATATGACTCCAATTCATAATTTTTGCATTAACTGTTGCATCTATTAATGGGAGCCACTCCATAGAAAATTTGGTGCTATCAGGTCTACCGAATAACCTACACATCATTGATGCTACAAAACTATGAGGGGGAGAGATGGATGTTATTGAGTACATACCAGTTTTATCCCGTTTGAGTTTGCCTCCGCTTGACTTCCAGGTTTGTGTGACATCCAATGGTCCTCGTTTTCTTTGGCGAAATGCTCAAGGAACTCTTCGTTATAGAGCTTTTGAGGCTCTGGTAGCTGGTACATTAGTCGTATATTGTTTGGTGAGAAAGACCCCATGACCTGTTGCATTTTATTCTTGAAAATATGTCTACCTCATCAATTACCCATTTTACCATATCCATGTATGGTATTACCTTTGGTCTCGTAGCTATTCGGTGTAATAATGAACATGTTGTTTCAAAATAGGAGGTGTCAAATAACTCCTGAGCATCGGTCATGGCCTTTGTTACCAAGTGGCCTGGGCTTCTCTTCTTCTAACATGTTATACATGGCTTCCCGTTTCTTGGTTCCTTCGTCCTTGCTGCATGTGGTATCAGAGAAAAGTGGTACCATGTCTGATTTCTCAGATGCAGTCACCTTTCCCTTCTTCTCCATTCTTTCTAACGATGTTTTCTATGGAGGTTTCCTAAAATGGAGCAATGGAAGTTATCAGATAAACATAAAGTGAGAATGAAAATAAAAATTAAATGATACAATTAACCTCGAAAGGTGACAAGAAAGGAGCTTTTATTCAAAATGCAAATGAAAAGCTATCAAATCATGTCGAGTCACTCTTAACATAAATGCCATTAAACTTATTAAATACGCACTAAGATCTTTTAAAATTGCCTTTATTACTCATTTAAAATATCACATCGCAAAAGGGAAGGGAAAAACTTTAAGGTGGCGAGTTTAACATGTGAAATATCGATTATGCAATTGTGATAAGATTATCGCAATATCAAATTTTTAGTTGTGCGTTATTTCAGAGTTGTTTAGAATTCTACGAGATGCGGGGTGAGCGACATACTTTTCATTGATTAGAGCTTTCTTTGCCTAAATGAATAAATATTGCATAAAGTGCCTTTTTACTAAGCGTCAGACTTAACTTGTATTTTATAACAATTATTTTTATTGAGTCTGGGTTCTATTGCGCTTCGCAAACTTTTGCAGTTCACAAGGTTGGATTTTAAGTAAAGTGTCATGATGCGACAAGTATTGGCTTGCTCTACCGCAATATCGCAATTCACATATTCCAACAGGCTTGGTGAGTTGTGTTTTTTTGTGTGTGAAAGTCGATATGTGATTGCGATAGACGCTTCATTTCACAAGAAATTCCATAAGAAATCGTAATTTGTGGATCCTGGTTTTTAATTAACCTTTGATACACTTGGTCCAACGATATGCGAAAAGTAAGAATTGCTAGTGTTAAATGGATTTGACTTGATATCTTAATTTATTTCTAAAAACTTAAAAATAAAGCACTTAAGTGCTAAGTTTTCCTTGAAGGATTTTTTATAATGGTCCCCATTTATTAATAGAATATTAAATATTAAATCAACAAATGGGGGGGTTGTTGAATAGCACAACAATTGGTGATTCACTAGAAGAACCAGTTATCTCCGATAATCTTTTGAAACTTCTAAAAATTCCAAAATAAAGATAGTTCAGAAAATAGGAGTTACATGAAATCTAAGATAAGTAACATTTCTCTGAATAAGAAAACAAAATCCACCTAATTACCATCCATTTGATATCCTCTTCAAAATGAAAATTACTTTCTCTACATCAATATTTACTTAGTTTTAAAGATAAAGCAGTGGGATCTTGTAGATTAGCTTTTAGATGTATTCATTTGTCATAGGTAGAGCCTCTGCTACCAGCAGGCGTCCATAGCCTTGACAGGGTTACCTATTAACCATTAATGATTTAGTATCTCATCTAGATAAGGGTGCAATTTTTTAGAGATAAATTCAGATTCATATACTTACTATTTTTTCTTTCTTTTCTATCTAGTTTATTTTTTCTTAAAAATTTCATTTTTTCTACTTAAAGGTCATTGTCTTGGTTTGGTGACCAAAATTGACAATGTCATTCACAAGTTGTAACTTAACTGAACAAGCTGGCTTGTGATGAGACCCATTGTCTTTTGATTAAAGTAATCTCAAGACATTACCCTATTTTGATATGTAGTATTGGTAATATCAGTTTATTATTTCCCTATGAAAATGATAAGTCGACTCTTGATGAGACATATTATCCTTTGAGCTTAAGTATATTTTAGAATTACACTCTAAAAAAGGAAAAGTTTACTAGATGGGGAGAACTATTGACTCCTTCATATTTTCTAGATGACAATTATAGAGTTAAAGGTGCCTATATGCAAAGAGTCTTTTATTTGTTAAAGATACTTTTCTTGACTGATGGTAGAACAAAGGTCTCTTTATAAAGTTGAGATTTTACAAAGGACAAATAATTTTGGTGGAAAACCAACAAGTTTCAGAGAAATATAACTTAGCTTATGTCTCAAATGTGAAAATTGTCTCCTCAACAATCTCTACTTATACAAGCGAAAATCAAAATATAAAAGATATTTTTATTGAAAGGCCAAAAGTAAATACTATTTTAACTTTTATTTTCCTAGAAAAAGTAAAGGCAATAGTGTACAAGGGATAGAAGAGGTTATCTTTTATGAAAAATATTTCTTCAAAATATACCCATTAATAGGTAGAGAATCTCTTTTGCTTGATATGTCTTGCAATAAAAAGGTTGATGGGCTGATTTGTTCCACAATCTGAAATGGGCCAAGCCACATTCTTTGGAATTTGGTATGTTTACCTTTTTCCTCATGTCCTTTATCCCACTTCAATACAAGGTCTCCGAGTTGAAAGCATTTAGGACTTATAGAATTTGCATCAAATGGAGATTTGACCAACTGTTCATGATGTGCATGTGTGATCTTGGCTTTATCTCTCTCTTCTTCGAGTTTGAGGATTTGTGATTGCCTTAACTGCATACAAGAGGAAGGAGTTTCTTCAATAAATTGAACCAAGGCTAGAGAGGGAATAGCTACATTCGTAGGGAGAATAACCTCTTTCCCATAAACCAAATTAAAAGGAGAAGTGCCTATTGAGGCCTTATGTGTTATTCGATCTGCCCATAAAGAAAATGTTAAAGATTTATGCCAATTTTTCTGACTTTGATCAACAATTCGTTTGATGATCCTTATGATATTTTTATTTGTAGATTTGGCCAAACCATTTCCCTGAGGATAATAGTTAGCAGAATATTTAAGTTTGAAACCTCTTTTAAGAGCAAATTCTGTCATAGCATTGCCTTGGAAATAAGATGCATTGCCAAACATGAGGGCAATTGGTAGACCAAATTTGGTAATAATAAATTGGTCAAGAAATTCAATGATGTTTTTAGAATTGGCTACCTTAAGTGGAATTCTTCCACCCATTTAGTGAAGTAATCAATTGTTGTAAGGATATATCTATGCTTCTTTGAAGAGTGAGGAACGATCTCACCTATTATGTCTAGTCCCTGTTAGCACTCCAGGAAACTATCCTAGGTTGCAGATCGGAGATGCCTAGTAACATATAATCTTCAATATTGTTCTCTGAACTATTGGAATAAATGATGGTTTGGATTTAGATAACCATTTCAGCTCTATTCTCACTCAAGACATGCATGAACACTCTCACCAATACAATGTTTTAGACCACTAATGCTTAATAATTTATATATTCAATAGGTAGCTGGAGAACACTGACTGTACCAGCAAATTAGATACATAAACATAAATGAATGGCTAGCTACAGGCAGCAAAAGAGAATACTGACTGTACTGGCAGATGCATATATGACCACACATGGATGGCTAGCTACAGGCAGTAAAGAAGCTTGCAAATCTAATATATCAAAGCAGAGATAAGATGACAGTTATTTGGCCTTAGACACAAAGAAGACATGAACAAGTTATTCAAGTGCAATCATAGAACAGGAAAGAGAATGGACATTGAACATATAATGGCAAAAGAAGCTTATATTGCTTAGAATGAAGATGAGAAGCTTGAATAAACAAAGGAGGAATAATCTCCAAAAGTTGAACCCTTATTACATTTAGTTTTCTGCCTTTTATAGGTTGTTTACAATGCTCCTAAGCTCTCTAGAAGGCTCAGAGTCTTAATCTATCCCCTTTTCCCTTTAGCTATTTGATTCCCTGAAGACAAGCATGGCTTGGAGGTTTTAACTCCTTCTGAAAAAGGAATAACAACTTTCAGATATTTTGGGTAGGTTGTTGCACTGTCTAGGAGCTCTCTCGTGCCAAGATGCCCCATAATCATTTTGTTTTTTGGGATGGGCTGCGTTGTCTATCCCATGATTGATTCTGTTGTTGTTTTGGGGGCGATTTGCGCGTGCTATGGCTCTTTCTATTCCCCTTCCATCCTCTGTCCCTATCTCCCGACCTTCGTTAGATAATGGAAAGGGTATTCGGGCCTATGTAATCCCTTAAAAATTTATAAATGAGTGTTTTTCTGTTTTACACAGAAAACACTACAATATTGTGGAATATCACCCTCTCCATCCTTTTCGGTCTTCAAATATTATAGGTTTCACTTCCCGTACCCTTTCGAGTCCAGGCTTTATCGCTATCGGCGCTATCGTGTGTTCCTTCATATTTCGTTTAAACAACGAAATACATTGAAATACATTAAAAGTTGGGCGCTAGCGGAAATGAGAAAATATACATTTTAACTCCGAAACCCTTTCGGGTCTAGCTATTGGGTCGCACCATATGCACATGTTAAAACCTCACCCCTTTGGTTTTTGCCGATGCGATACAGTGATGCGATCCGATCACAATCGCTTATCACTCATTCCCCGGGCCTTAGATATATATATATATATATATATATATATATATATATTTATATATATAATATATATATTATATTATATATATATATATATAATTATAATATATATATATATATAATGATATAATATCTCCCCGCCAATCCGATCATCGATGATCATTGATCGGCAGTGTCATGCGCCCACTTTAAGCTTGTCACCTCTACCCGACCGATATGTGATTTGTCGTTAGATCTGGTCTGTTGATCAGCCATATCTAACGGTGGCTATGAAATGCTCAGTTAAGCCTGCAGTAATGGGTTTTCATGGTGTTTGAAGTGTTTTTGCCTCCGATAGTGTATTACCGGCCTTCCAAGGGCTTTCCTCTTGTGCGGATTTTGATCAATGGATGACTTTAAACACTTTTGAAGACTCAAAGAGCATTTTTGGATCCCTTTTTGGGTCATTTTCCTCCAAGGCTAACATTGGCTCGTTATGGGGATGAAATCCTCCCTGTGAGGTTTCAAGGACCTCAGATCAATGCCTTTCTTGTAAAACAAAATTAAATCTTTCTTCTAGTGTTCCATTGGGCATGGAGTCTTTTTAGCATAAAAATGAAACTGAAAGAAAAACATATTTACAATACCAAGGCTTTAAGGCCTTAAATAAAATAGAGTTTCAAGAACCACCCATTTATTGGGCTACCAAAAGTATCTTCTCCTTCCTGATTGTGCAGGACGAATGTTTTGTTGTGTTGAACTTGAGCGATGACAAAAGGACCTGTCCACAAGTAGTCAAACTTGCCATGATTACCTTTCTTTTCCTTAAATGCATCCCATTTAAGCACCCAATCACCAACTTGGAACTTTTCCACTTTTGCTTTCTTGTCAAAAGTTTCTTCGATTTCCTTCTGATGAGCCTTTGACTTCTCAACCAACTGCTCTTTGATCTGATGTAGTTCAACAAGGTTATTCATTCTTCTTACCATGCCATTTTCTTCATCATGTTCTTCTTGCAAGAACTTAGCCACAGGGAGAATCATTGGATGGGGAAAACAGCATCAGCACCATAAACCAATTTAAATGGAGAATTCCCTATGGATTTTTTTTATGGTAACTCAGTCAGCCCATAGTGCGAACTTCAGCTTAGAATCCCAGTTCTTTTTTTTGTCCTCTAACAGCTTTTTGATTACCCTTACCAGGCTCTTGTTAGATGATTCTACCAGGCCATTGCCTTATGGATAATATGAGGTAGAATGCACCACTTGAATACCCATGGATTCAGTCATGTCCATCAATTCTTTTGCCTTGAAAGTTGCTGCATTATCAGTGACTAGTTTGGTTGGGCAACCAAATCTAGTGAAAATATTTTCATTTAAGAACTTTATGACAACCTGATGATTGGCATTCTTAGTGGGTATAGCCTCAATCCACTTGGTGAAATAATTAGTGGCTACTAAGATCCATTTGTGTTAGACACTGGAATGTGGGTTGATCTCACCTATAAAGTCCAAGCCCCACTGTTGGAAGGGGCCATTGACATGTATTGGCTTTAAGGGAAAATATTTTAGTTGTTGTCTGCCTGTAAACCTTTGACACTTGTCACAAGCTTTTACAAAAGAAAACACATCAGAGAACAAGGTAGGCCAATAATATCCAGCCCTCAAGATTTTGTGAGTTATGGCTTTCCAATAATGATGCCCTCCACAGATGCTAGAATGGAACTGATGCATGACTTCCACAAATTGTTCTTTATCTAAACACCTCAAGAGGATTCCTGATGGGTCTTTCCAATAAATCAGATTTTTATCAATATATAATTTGGCTGATCTGAGTTTAATGGCACGAGCTTGACTTGAGCTAAGAACTTCTAGCTTTTGCAAAAAATGAACTATGTTGTAATACCATTCACATGTGGCTAGATTTTCGGCCAAAGACTGATCCCACTCTTGCTCTTCTGCTACTCCCTCTGCCTGCTCATAATCTAAATTCAGAATCATGGAATTTATGTCTAACAAGTTACAATTCTCTGCAGCTATAATTTTAGCCAAGCCCTGGCCATTGACAAGCTTAGTGGGCTTCACCTCTATGTTAAATTCCATGAATTTTGCAATCCATTTAGCTCTCTTCCCATCAATATATGGCTAAATTAAGACATATTTTACTGAAGTTGAAGGTACATATGCAACTAATTTGGAATGAAGAATATAAATTTTGAATGCCTTTAAAGACTTTATGAGAGCATAAGCTTGTTTTTCAATAAGGTCATACCTTAATTCAGCATCCCTTAATGTTTTGCTAAAAAAGGCCACAGGGTGTTCTATGCCTTCATCATTTTTTTGCAACTAAACTGCTGCAAGTGTATCATAAGAGGCAAAAGAGAAGATGCAAAACTTCTTGGTGTAATCTAGGCTGATTAGGTGGGAGCTTCCATGATAGCTTGCTTCATGGCTTCAAAAGAGCTTCTTGAAGCATCTATCCATTTTATTTCTACTCCTTTCTTCCGCATGGAAGTGATGTGCTTTACAAGTTCTACAAAGTTTGGAATGAACATCCTTACGAAGTTAATCTTACCCAAGATGGATTGAATCTCCCTTTTTGACCTTGGGATGGACAATGTCTGAATAGCTTGAACCCTTGCTGGATCAATCTTCACACCTTCAGCAGAAACAATATGTCCTAGAAGTTTGCCTTCTTCTAGACAAAATTGTGACTTCTTTGGGTTGACTGAAATTACAAATTGTTTGTAGTTTAGGAAGACCTTCTTCAAATGTTGTAAATGGTCTTTGTGGCTACTGGAAAAGACTGTTGTGTTATCAAGATAAATAAGGACAAATTTTTCCTTCTCTCCCACGAAGGCTATGTCTGTGGCCCTCTGAAAGGTAGCACTATCATTCATTAGTCCGAAAGGTATCTTGGAGTACATGAAAGTGCCCCAAGGAGTAGTGAAGGCGATATTTTCCTGATCTTCAGGATGTACAACAATCTAATTGTAACCTGAAAATCCATCTAAGAAAGGCATGACTCTAGCCCCTGAAACTCTTTGCATCAAGTGTTCCATCTTAGGCAGGGGGTAGTTATCATTTTTAGAGCACTTGTTCAGATTTCTGAAGTCAACACAAAGTCTGGTTTCTCCATTTTTCTTTCTCATTACCACAAGGTTAGCTATCCATTTTGAATACCTTAGGCGAACAATAATTTTGGCATCCAACAGCTTCTTCATCTCTTTCTCAATTAAAGGAAATAAGAGAGGGTTGATAGGTCTTAACTTCTGCTTAAAAGGGGTGGTATTCTTTTCCAGTGGGATCTTATGTTGAATGACATCTGCATCATAGGTTTTAAGATCGTTGTATTCCCAGAAAAATTGTTAGCGAATTGTTTCATGAGCGTGCAATACTCGGAATTCTGGGCAGAAGACAAATGAGTGGATAGATTTATGTTTTTTGGACAGGCTGGGCTGCCTATATTTTGTTTACAAACAACAGACTCATTATCTATTTTGGCCGCATTATAGGGCACGTCATTATGATCGAAAAGCCTCTCTAGAAGCACCAATCCCTTTGGTATGTGATTACTGGGTAGTTGGACAATGCTTCTTTGGCCAATTTCGCTTTTCAGCTTGGACTGGCCGCCTTCTTCCATGGTTTCGTTTTCCTGATCGATGCATGTTTCAAAAGATTCCCCAATGACTTGCAAAGACCTGTTAATTTCCTCATCATCCTCAAAAACCATCCAATATTTGACATTGTCAAGCAGAGACGCTCTGTATCTTATCTGAACTTCATATGTCAATTTGGGAGGCAACGGCGGAATAAACATGCTAGCAGAGACAGCAAGGGAATCAACAAGCTGGTTCTTTATTCTTGGAATATAAGAAATGTTGAAGTCATTAAAAGAATATTTGAGCCTCCATACCTTATCCCTGTATGCTCTCAGCCTTGAATGATTAGCTTGGAAAGTTTTATTTACCTGCTAAATAATGAGATCTGCGTCCCCAAACACTTTCAGGCCTTTGATACCCATTTCTTTAGCAGCTTTCAAGCCTAAAATCAAAGCTTCGTACTTTGCGATGTTGTTTGTGACCTAAAAGGTTAATTAGAAAGTCAAATGAATGTATTCCTGTGTTGGGGACACAAGGACTTTACTTGCCCCTATAGCTTCTTTAGATAAAGCCCCATCAAAAAAAATATCCCAAATCTGTGGGTCTCCTTCCTTAGCAATTTGGAAAACTGGTTTTTTAAGTTGCGTGGTGGCCAACTGGGATTCTTCAATATGAAGAATACATGCTCCAAAATCAGTGTCAACAGCATATATGGGATGATTAGTGGTATTCTTCTCATCGCTAATGATATAAGCCAACTACGCCTCTATGTAAAGTCTCTTGCTCTCACCTCCAAAAACTGGGACAGTAGCATAAGACAGATCATTTTGTAATGATCCACCCAGTCTCTTGATCCAACCTCTAGAAAGTAACATGCCAAACTTGGGAGGTACATCTGCTACCATAATATCCATCATCATGCTTTTCATGGGCAGCTGAGACAAAGTGATGGCTAGGTCTTTGATTAATCCCAGACATTTCACTTTTCTAGAGTCAAAAGAAAACAGGTCCTGATAAGGCTTAGTGATGTCAAGACCCAACTCATCCATGACATCCTTGGGCATTAGATTATGGCTTGCTCCAATGTCCAGAAGGCAGTTGTGAAGGATTTTATCATGAATAGTCAGAGAGACATAGAATGATGGGGAGCCGTCTTCACAATTTTCAATCATTGGGCTGAGAATAATAGCTGGCTTATCATCTTGCAAATTTACATAGTCAGTGGAGGCTTGGATGGATTTAGGCTCAAGGGCCTCGAGGATGGATTTTTTGAAGGACTCATTTTTCACTAGTTCAATCAAAGGCATAGGTATTCTTAGCTTCTGAATTTCTGACTGAAAACTGAAAGGAGAAGGAGACTTGTCAAGGCCTCTTACCTCATGAGCTGGAGCTTTGAGGATGATGGGATCAACTACCAGTTGTTTTTTTCTTATTAGCTTGCTATACTGCAGGGACAAAAAATCTTTGAACAAGAGTTTTCTTGGCATTGTTTATCTTTGACCTCAAATTATATCTTTGCTGATCTACAGTTTGTAGAATAGCTTTACCATCCCATTCTTGGTTGATCCAATCATTGCATAATGACCTTTTATAAGAAGCTGAGGTCAAAAAGGAAGCATTGCCTTTGTCTTCCAAATAGTGGATCTCATCGTCTTCTTCAAACTTCTCTTCTTCCATGACTACATTTTGAAAAGGAGCCTTCACCCTTTGGTCTTCATTAGCATCTTTGTTTCTTTGCAAAATCTACAACTACTCATTAGTTCTTCTATATGGATTCGGATTTGGATTTCTAGGAATAAAGGTATTAGGAGCTCTCCCTTTCCCCAGGTGCTGCTCAAACTCTAATTTGGAGATTTTAGAGGCTAATGACTCGATCATTTTGGTCATTTTATCTATGTTAGGATCAAAGGATGATGAAGACTCTCCCCTCTATCTTCTTCTAGCAACATTTCCCTTGAGATTCTCTGTGGCCATGATGTTTGATTCCACTTCAAAGGCTGCATCCTGCATGTCAGCCAATGTAGCACATCGCCTCTCCCTTAATAGTAGGCAGAAGTCAAAATCAAAAGCACTGGCATAGGTGAGTTTAGCGGAGGTAGTAGTGGGTTTTACTTCAGCTGGTATCTTGTTGTACATACAGTTAAACCTCTTATTAAAATCAGACAACAACTCACCATTTTCTCTCTTTAAGTTGTCAAACTCAGTGTGGTAGTAAAGGAGGTCCTTTTTATCCCCCCAATGCTTTAGGAATGCATCATCTAAAGCTTCAATATCTGCTATAGATCTTGGGGTTAGTTCTTTGAACCATTCTCTAGCCTCTCCATCTAGGCTTTAGACAAAGACTCTCATCCAGACATCATCTTCACTAATGTCCAGATTATCAGCATAGCTATAGAATGACTCAAGATGTTCTTCAGCAGTAACACCTTCAGTCCCAGAGGACTTATGCCTATAAGAGTACTGGCAGTCTAAATGACAGAGGATTGAGGAGTGACTGACAGGACTAAAGGAGTACGATGGATAGGAGGTGAGTCCTTTGGGTTTAAAGCAAAAGGAGAACCTAAAGAAGAGGGGGCTTCATGAATCTCTTATATTTTTTCTTCACTGCTAGTATTAGATGTTATACTCTCAACATGTATTTGTTCTATTACAAGCCTTTCTTGAAGAGATATAGAAGATTGTTTCAGTTTACCTAAACCTGATGCTCATTTCTGCAATACCTTTCTCTCTTTGATGATTTTTTCATGGTCAGGTACTGGGTCATCTTATAGCTTTTGAGGATTTCTTTGAGTATGCCTCACAAACTAAACCAGACCTATGAAGTGGAGTCGCCAAAAGATTTGACCTCCAGTAGAGTTGCTAAATAGATGATTACAACCAAAAAAGTGCACAAAATTTGTCTATCATCAAAGCTGGATCTATGTTGTTTACCAAGGAAGCTGAGCTTCAGTTTCCTCTCCCCGACAACAGTGCCAATTATGTTAGCACTCCAAGAAACTCTCTTAGGTTGCAGATCAGAGATTCCTGATAACATATAATCTTCCATATTGTTCTCTGAACTATTGGAATAAATGATGGTTTGGATCAAGTTAGATAACCGTTTCATCTCTATTCTCACTCAAGACATGCATGAACACTCTCACCAATACAAGGCTTTAGACCACTAATGCTCAATAATTTATATATTCAGTAGGTAGATGGAGAACACTGACTGTACCAGCAGATTAGATACATAAACATAAATGAATGGATAGCTATAGGCATCAAAAGAGAATACTGACTGTACTGGAAAATGCATATATGACCACACATGGATGGCTAGCTACAGGTAGTAAAGAAGCTTGCAAATCTAATATATCAAAGCAGAGATAAGATGACAGTTATCTGGCCTTAGACATAAAGAAAACATGAACAAATTGTTCAAGTGAAAGCATACAATAGGAAAGAGAATCGACATTGAACATATAATGGCAAAAGAAGCTTATATTGCTTAGAATGAAGATAAGAATCTTGAATGAACAGAGGAGGAATAATCTCCAAAAGTTGAACCCTTATTACATTTAGTTTTCTGCCTTTTATAGGTTGTTTACAATGCTCCTAAGCTCTCTAGAAGCCTCAGAGTCTTACTCTATCCCCTTTGTCCCTTAGCTATTTGATTCCCAGAAGACAAGCATGGCTTGGAGGTTTTTCCTCCTTCTGACAGTGGAATAACAACTTTTAGATATTTTGGGTAGGCTGCTGCACTGTCTGGGAGCTCTCTCGTGCCAGAGATGCCCCACATTCATTCTGTTTGTTGGGATGGGCTGCGTTGTCTATCCCATGATTGATTATGTTGTTGTTTTGGGGGTGAGCTACATGTGTTTTCACTCTTTCTATTCCCCTTCCAGCCTCTGTCCCTGTCTCCCGACCTTCGTTAGATAATGGAAAGGGTCTTCGGTCTTGTGTAATCCCTTAAACATTTATAAATGAGTGTTTTTCTATTTTATACAGAAAACACTATAATACTGTGGAATCTTGCCCTCTCTATCCTTTTTGGTCTTCAAATATTATAGATTTCACTTCCCAAACCCTTTCGAGTCTGAGCTTCATCACTACCGATGCTACCGTGTGTTCCTTCGTATTTCTTTTAAACAACGAAATACATTAAAATACATTAAAAGTTGGGCGTTGGCGGAACTAAAAAAAATATACATTTTAACTCCAAAACCCTTTTGAGTCTGGCTATCAAGTCACACCATATGCACATATTAAAGCCCCGCCCCATTGGTTTCTGTCGATGTGATACAGCGATGC
>APFE030379252.1:65361-97409 GCA_000404065.3 Pinus taeda | reverse complement strand
CACAACCGTGTACTTAGTTTGTGCTTCTCAACCAAGTATAATATTAGTTATCCTTTATATCAATGAACACCCATACTTTATTCATTATCATCAGCAATTATGAAAGAGAACAACAATTGCACGACATAAAGGGGAGGGGCAGCTCACGAACAAGTCTGCCTGACAATATATTATAACCAGTATTTCAATAATACAATCATCAAGTATACTTGGCAAAACTCCAAGTCTATACTTAGCCAATTTTTACAATAGAGGCATAACCTGCCTTTACATCATTCGTGCATACCTTGCATGGTCGGAGGGTGCTCACCCGAGACACCTAGACCCCCTCCTCAAGCCTTACACAAATCTGCGCTCAACCTTCCACCCGGGCACACCTTGCCCAACCTTCGATCATTCACCAAGAATACCAAGTATGCATCTCATCACCAAGTAATGCGCATGGAGCTATGTGCACTTCTCTTTTCTGCGCACTTGTCCTTTTCCCTTATGCGAAGGATGTTATTGTGCGTTGGTTGAATGATGCCAAATGAGCTCCAAAACTCATGACATATATATGCGTGGTATTGGGGTGTGGTGGCTCTTGGGCCGACCACATAACCATGTTCAAAACCCCCTTCCATGGTGTTATGGAGCATGTCGGCCAACCCCTATCATTCCATCGCCATATGGGTATAAACTCCCCCAACGTCCATCGCATTTCTCCAAGTGTCGTAAAACAGCACTTGCCTTTCATCGCATGAAGTTCGTGTAAACGTCGCATATCGTGTAGGTCTGCTCGGCGCTCTACCCGCCAACCCATTGTGCGTGCTCGCTGACTTGTCGCAACTCGCCCGCCCGTCGCGTGCACGCCCGGTCGCCCGGCGCCCGCCCATCGCATGATAACGAAGGCTTTACAAATGGGACCTTTAACAGTCCCTTATTTTTGTACACATGAAAAACATTAATATCCTCTGGGCTTAATAGTAATGATGCCATATGTAGGAATTGTGAAAATGTTTCTTCTTGTTCGAAGAGGTCATCAAAGGCATCCTCTTCAAGGGTGAAATGTTTAACTTTTACCATAGTAGTAAATTCCTTAGCAATGTGATTTGGCTCGTATTGCCTTCCTGGAACTGTAGCCAATTTCAGAGACGTAATAATGTCTGCTTCCTTTACTACATGTCCATAATCGTGTAGTATGAAAGCACCACATTG
This sequence comes from Pinus taeda, assembly GCA_000404065.3. NCBI lineage: Eukaryota > Viridiplantae > Streptophyta > Pinopsida > Pinales > Pinaceae > Pinus > Pinus taeda. Next base: position 96,212 of record APFE030379252.1, on the reverse strand, counting down.
TAATGGGAAGGTTGGCCAAATGGCTTCCTTCTGTTCTTTCAATCCTCTGGTTAAACTGCCTTCCCCTGCTATCTGATAGGCTATTTCTTTGGCCAATAGTTTGTTGGGGACATAATATAGGAGGACATGCAAAGAATCAATGCTCCCAAAAACTCTAATGTAGGTGAATGTCTCCTCCCTGAACCATCTAGCTACTGGAAAGATATCTACTTCAGCCTCTTTAGAAAACTTAGGGGTTATTCTATCAAAAATTTCTTTTTATGAATAGGCAACATAACACCCTGATAAATTTTATAATAATGGGGGTAGAATTGAGATTCCCACAAAATTTTGTGATATATATGGATGGGAAGCGAGTTCTGTATAGACCACTTCCATCCCATATTCGGAAACTAAGAATAAAAACAAATTGTGTCCATAAAAAAGGCACTGATAAAGAAAGGGAGAAAATCATTGCAGAAACACTTCTCTTCTTTCTATATTCCATAATGGTCTTTGCTAAATTATCTGATAAGATCTGAATCTAGTTCATAATTGTTGCATTAACTACTGCATCTATTAACAGGAGCCACTCCATAGAAAATTTGGTGCTATTGGTTCTACCGAATAACCTACACATCATTGCTGCTCTGAAACTATGAGGGGGAGAGATGGATGTTATTAAGTACATACTACTTTTATCCCGTTTAAGGTTTCCTCCGCTTGACTTCCGGGCCTGTGTGATGTCCAATGAGTCCTCATTTTATTTGGCAAAATTCTCAATGAACTCTTCGTTATAGAGCTTTTGAGGCTCTAGTAGCTGGTACATTAGTCGTAGGTTGTCTCGCGAGAAAGACCCCATGCCCTGTTGCCTTTTATTCTTGAAATTTCTATCTGAGATGTTTACCTCATCAATTACCCATTTTACCATATCCATGTATGGTATTATCTTTGGTCTCGCAACTATTCGGTATAAGAATAAACACATTGTTTCAAAATAGGAGGCATCAAATGACTCCTTAGCATAAGTCATGGCCTTTGTTACCAGTGGCCTGGGCTTCTCTTCTTCTAATAGGTTATACATGGCTTCTCATGTCGTGTTTCCTTTGTCCTTGCTACATGTGGTAACAGAGAAAAGTAGTACCATGTCTGATTTCTCAGATGTAGTCACCTTTCCCCTCTTTTCCATTCTTTCTAACGTTGTTTTCTGTGGAGGTTTCTTGAAATGGAGCAATGGAAGTTATCGAATAAACACAAAGTGAGAACGAGAGTAAGAATTAAATTATACAGTTAACCTTGAAAGGTGACAAGAAAGGAGATTTTATTCAAAACACAGATGAAAAGATATCAATTCGCGTCGAGCCACTCTTAACATAAATGCCATTAAACTTCTTAAATACACGCTAAGATCTTTTATCAATATCTTTATTACTCATTTAAAATACCACATCGCAAATACGAAGGAAAAATCTTTAAGGTGGCGAATTTAACATGCGAAATGCCGATTATGTGATTGCAATAATATTATCGCAATGTTGCAAATCACAATATCACATTTTTGGTTGTGCGCTTTTTCCAGAGTTGTTTAAAATTCTGCAAGATGCGGGGTGAGTGCGTACTTTTCATTGATTAGAGCATACTCTGCCTAAATGAATAATTATTGCATAAAGTGCCTTTTTCCTAAGCGTTGGACTTGACTTGTAATTTATAACAATTATTTTTATCAGGTCTAGGTTCTATCGTGCTTCACAAGCTTTTGTAGTTCACAAGGTTGGCTTTTAAGTAAAGTGTCGCAATGCGATAAGTATTGGCTTGCTCTACCACAATATCACAATTCGCATATTCCAACAGGCTTGCTGAGTTGTGTTTTTTGTTGTGTGAAAGCCAATATGCGATTGCAATAGCCGCTTCATTTCACAAGAAATGCCTTAAGTCTTAGCTTTAAATAGAAAGTTTAATGATATCCTAAGCTTATTATGGTGATCTCTTCTATCGCAATTCACAGATCCTGGTTTTTAATTAACATTTGATACACTTGGCCCAACGATATGCGATAAAAGCGAGAATTGCTAGTGGTAAAGGGATTTGACTTGATATCTTAATTTATTTCTAAAAACTTAAAAAGGAAGTACTTAAGTGATAAGTTTTCCTTGGAGGGTTTTTTTACAAGGGTCCCCATTTATTAATAGAATATTAACTATTAAATCAACAAATGGAGGGGTTGTTGAACAACACAACAGTGTCATAAGTCATCAATAAAGTTAGCAAATTTCCTACGAAATTAAGTCTCTAAGCGCAATGATCATCTCTCTAAGTAGACCAGTACAATATTATTGATATAGTTAGGCCTGAGGCCTCAAGTCCTGATGTATGTCATAGTAGTAGATGATGGTCATTTGGTACTTGTTGGAATAATCATACCCATGCTTGTGGCACTCCTACCATGTGATATTGAATACCCTTAGGGAGATCCCCAATCTACGCCATGAGAACCTATCGGCTTAACCCCTTCAAGTTCCTCTATACTAATTAAATAATCCTCTCTATCCCACCACTGGCCTCCTCCTTGCCTCTGACACGACAATTGTGATGTAGGAATCCCTCCAGCCTTATTGGTCCAATATCTACATAATTAAGTATATTTATTAGAATTTTTGTTGACATAAAAAAAATGATTCTTTTTTAGTCATGTAATAAATTAAAAACAAACAAAAATCATATAATTCAAAAAAATAAAATTATCACACATATGTCACCCCATGTGGCATATGGGGGAAGGGAGAGCTCTTGATCTACTCAGAAATCCAACCCTACATCTCGATAGTCATCAATGGAAATGCTCTGCTTCTCCCACCAATGGAAAAACTCATTGTTGAAGGGAGTTAATGTAACTTGGCATCTGCCAAGTCTACTCATAATATCTTCCCATCTTGCCATTTGAGGCTCTCTTTAGTGTGAGATGACAAGGTCGACTCTTAGGCAAAGTGTTGGTGTCCTCTCAAAGAAGAAGTAGTACAAGAGATTTGGTAACCAAAATTTAACATTTTACCCAATTGATAATCCATTAGTTGTGTCTTCATTCTAGTTATTAGAGTGGTACACCAATAAAAAAATGTAGGGTGTAGGCACTCTACTACAACAAACATATGTGGTCTATATTATTGATGTAATGTGACACCACCACTTGTGTTATGGTGAACAATATTATTTTGAGCCCCAACCTATGGATCTTTCAAATCGAGATTTGGGTCCCCAATTTTTGGGTTCCTTTAGTACAATAAACATCAATTTAGTCTTTTATTGTTAATCCACCTTTGATTCTATTCTTCAATTTCACAACATCCCCTCGATAAGGGAGTCTTGTAATAAATGTCTTATACCTCAATTTTGAGTGGCATCACATCTAACATGAAGTAATCGTGATCTAGGCTCTAGTAGTTGATATGGGTTTGTGGCAAGTGCCTTTGGGTGCACATGTTTGGTATAAGGAAACATTTAAGCAATCCATAATTTTAGAGGTCAACCATTGCCTCTTGATCCTTAAAAATGTCATTGTCCACTTCTTCATGCTCTTTTTCTCTTTAAGTGATAGCCATCCTACTTTAAAATCCAAAAAAACTAAGTCATAATTTATTTTTTCAAAGAGGGCATGCACATACACAGGTGTTGCTTTGGACATTTGGCTATATACTCGACTCTCCTTTGAGTAACTTTGGATATAGGGATGGTCATATGCTACCCGTATCAATAGGACCCATGTATGTGTAAGTCCCATTTTATTTTTTAATAGTGTTTCTCAAATATAACTAAAAATCTAATTTATTTAGATCAAATGAAAGAGAAAATAGTCAAGAATCACCTGGCCCTAACAAGTTCAAATTAGTCACTTGGATTTGTCGATTTCAACACATGAATTTGGAGGAGTCTTTACACCAAATTGCATTCCAAGGGGTAAAAAGTGAAAATGAGTGGTAAAATGTGATTTTTAAGTATTATATTAAAATTTCAAACCCACCCTCCTATAGTGTTTTTTTACTATTATTTCACATATGTACCTAATGGACTAATATTTAACCTCTATTTTTATTGGTTTGCTCCTTTTTCAGGGTATGTGTTGGGTCACTGATTTGTCATCATTCTCACTTGTCTTTGTCATTGATTAAGACATTACTTCCAACCATCCATTGCACCATTTCACTCACTTGCCACCATTTTTACCATAATTATTCATGGTTTGTCTCTATATGTATAAGTGGTTAATTAACATCATTTTACTTTATTTTTAATAGATTAAGAAGAATTATGCATGGTTTACTAATGACAGTTTGGCCAATTCAAGTTTTTGTAGCTCAGTCAAGTTTCTGTAGTTATCTCCATGGTTGAGGTAGTAGCACCACTCTAGAAGAAAATTTGGCACATGGACATTGTTTCTAAAGGTTCCAATATGGATTTATATTGGTCAAATTACACCTAGCTCACAAGTATGGACCTCCAACAAGAGATCAAAATAAAAATGTAACAATTTTGACCATTCAACTTCAAACACATTTTCTGAGCAAATGAAAACGAATTTTGAAAAAGAAAATCATGGGTTTTTTTCAAAACTAGCACAATTAGGTTTAAAGTGAGAAATTTCCTCAAATTCGTTACCATTTGAGATGTTTTAGGTGTTCTTTGGAGCCCAATTTTTGAGATTGCATGAGCAAACGATTTTGTAATTTCATAGTCAACCCCCAGCCACCAAAATGATTGGAACAAGTTGTTCTTTAGAAAATTTGTGGCAAGGAGATCATTCTTATCATATTTGGGTTGATATTTGATCCAAGGAACCATAAAATAAGATTGGATTTTATTTTCAAAATTGATCTCATGACCAAAACTCAAGCAAGAAAATTTTGAGTTTGTTAATTGTCTCAAAACTCTATAAATTGCAGTATCTATGATAAGAGGAGGGATCAGATGTCAATGATGAATCTTAACTTGTAATTTTTGTTGCTATTTGAAGAAGAAACACTTTGTTTTTTTCCTAGTGAATGTAATCTCTGATATGGCATAGCTCTAAATGAAATTGGGTATTCAAATCAAGTGATCTGAGTTTATAATTCCTCACACTCACCAGGAGGGCTCCCTGTGGAGTTGTGAGATAGTATAGTTGTCATTTTAATTTCATTTTTTTCTTTAGTATTTTCTTCGATTTAGTTTGCAATCTCTTTAGATGTTTGAATTCTCTGTTTTCAATATAGTTTGCTTACTTTATTTATGTTTGTTATAGGTTGAGTGCTCAATGTAAACTTTAAAATCCAAAAACATTTTCCTTGAAATATTTGCTTTCATTTTTCATGCTTGTTCTAGTCATAATTTTCATATATATGGTTGGTTCTTGATAATATACACAAATTAGTAATCTTTGGAGTGCACTTGAAATTTGTCAACAGATCATTGTTTTTCACATCTTTCTATTATAGTTTTCAATTCCAAATTTTAGAATAGTTGTGCTTTCAGTTTGATAGCTATTTTTCATTTCAGTAGTTTAGATTAAATTTATTTCAAGCCTCATAGATTACGATTAGAGTAGAATTATTCTACAGTTCATAGAATAAATTTCCTTTTTCAAGTGAGCTAGTTAGATTTCCTTTCATTGTTTTATAGAATAGATTTTAATTGTTGTTCAGTGGAATAGATTTTAATTTATTGTTCAATTAGAATAGATCTCAGAGTTTTCATAGTATAGTTTGTTTTAAAAGTTCATTTAAATTTCAAAGTTTTGAGTTTGAGTTCACTGGCCTTTTAAGACAGAACATGTGCATAAGCTTATTAAAACTTATTCATAAATAGGTTTAAATCCTCATGTGCAATTAGATTAGTTTCTTTGAATTGAAAGTAGATATCCTAGCACATATACTTCGCAAGTTCATGAAACTCGGGTTTGAAAATTAATGACAAGTAATTTAGTAGTCAATTAAATTACCCGTAACCCAACATTTTGGTGTCATGGTCGAGGAAATATACATAAGTGTTAGCATTTAATCACATCTCATTCTTAGTTGCATCCATTTTTAGTTGCATAAGATTAATTTCATTTTAGTACATCCTAGAGGTAGATTCATTAAAAAAAATACTTCAATCACCTACCATCCCCACTAAATCACGTGGTGCATTAAGAGCCACATCATCTTTCACATCATGAATTCATATTTTTGCAAGTAGAAAAAGAGGTGAAAAAAAAAGGTTGAATAAATGGATGGAGATGATGACAATGAGGAAGATCCATTTGGATCTCGCTTTCAAGAAACGAATATCAATGTTCATATGACGAACATACCTCCGTATGTATTTGCATAGATGTATTGCTGATACTTGAGATTATTGCTAATATGCACATTCATATGTTGCTTTAGCATGAGATCTGCCATGATATCTTAGATGAGAGGTCCACAGCATGACCAAGGTTGGTCATGATGTTGCTAGCATAGCTTGCTATGAGGTAGAATACAGAAGCTCCTTAGAGAGTTGTTTGAGAATGATCTGGATATGACATGGATACCATGGATACATTGTGATAATCTTACTGGTATTAAGTCCCATATTTATAGTTGGGACCGAGATGCTCTCATATATTGAGATAGTATAGCTGTTCGAAACAAGCTTAGGCTTGTGGTTGGACCCTCCGTGAGAGGGAGGATAATTATGGTATCCTTTTTGTGATTCATATGATTATATATGATATGACATTATATTTGATTTAATGTTCTGTATGAACAGGAAAAAACTGCTATTGAGACAAGCTAATGATGAGAGCATCTCTGATCGAAGACATTGAGCATATTCTTCCCACCCCACTTGAGCTCTTAGGGTGAGGAATTGAGATAGAGATGTGCTCCCAGATGATATACTCTCCGATAGTGGTTGATGATAGCAGCCCGATTGCAGATATTCTAGACAACAACCTAATGGATAGAGGGTGGTAGACTAATCTCTCCTCTGGTAACAAATTCTTCTTCTTCTAGATCCGAGAATGTTTAGCAGATGAGTAGGAACAATCAAGAGATAAACATGAATAAGTAAAGGATAGATCAAGATGTACAATGATGATGAGATAGTTGAGATGGACATGGAAGAGATGATCTGTGATGATACGTGATGACACTTGAAGATTCTAGAATGGCATATTGTTCGATGGATAGATCTTGGTAGGTGGAAATCTCCCTAGTTGAGAGGGAGTGTTGATTTTTGCAGTTGCGGTAAAATTCCACCTTGGACATCTCAAATGACTGAGATAATGATTGCATTATATTTCTCTTTTCGATAGGACCAAAATTGACCTAACTATCACCCAATTTGGTTAAGCAGAAGTGGAGTTATGAATTATTTTATTCACATGTATTATGGAATGGGTCGGCCCTAACTACTTGGGTAACTACTTGGGTTATTCTTAACCCCAAGTAAACTCTCAAGACAACCTATAAAAGGAAGTGACCTCAAGCTCATTTGGACGCACACTCAGGTTATGTTTCTATTCTTCTACTTTGTTTTGGCTCACATAGGTTCATCGGCGGAAGTCCTCATTAGGTTCGAGATCATAGGTGAAAGGTTTGCTCTCAGTTAGGGTTTTATGGATCTTGATCACTAGCATAGATATGAGGTTTTTCATCCTCAATCATAGGCACACAGTGGGTAAGGGAGTTACTTTGATCCTCTGGTTGCTGGGAGACAGTTCAGAGGGAGAAACTTTGGGTTTAGAGATGGATCGGAAGGTTCCGGTCCCCAGTCGCTAGCTTCAGGTAGCCCATGGAGAAACTTGGTTAATTTAGTCGCTCGAATAGCACTACGAGGGTGCGAATTTGAATTTTTGGTCACTCGGGTAGCCCGATAAGAGAACGACTTTGGTTCCTCTTTGTTCAGGGCCATAGTCGCAGGCATAAAGACCTCCTCGGAGTGACTTTGTTGTTACAGTCACTCGGATAATGTCTTTGTGAGTGTGACCCTGAAGTTTTCAATCACTCACAGGCAATATTGATGAGAGAGACCCAGTTTAGATCTAGGGCTTTAGCATCTCGGCATCAGTGATCTGTTGATCTGGGTTTCTCTGCTACAGATCGGTGGATTTGAGTTTCTTTGTTGTTATGAAAAATCTATAGATCTGGCTTATTGTTACCTGCTGCTAATCACATGTATCGGACTGGTTGTACTCATTGTTGTAACTTTTTATGATGATCTAAGAAGAAGAAGAAGAATTGCAAAGATTTCCCCATAGTGGGTTTTTCCATGGTCATGGACCAATCATGGTGTCTCTATATTTGTGTTTATTTCTTCTAATGTTCCTTTTATATTCCATTTCATTAATGATAATGATGATATTATTTTTTTCCATATTATTTCACATATTAATGTATAATAGTGTAGATCTAAATAATGAAATGAAAATATAAAATAAACTTAAAATATTAATAATAAAATACAACTATCATATTAAAGTAAAAAACAAGAACAACGTTTCCCTAAAGAAAATTAACATGACCTATATTCCTTATATTCTTTATGGAATTATCAATTTGTAACAATGTCCCAAAATGAATAAAAGAGCAAACAAGATAACATGGTGCAAAAGATGGTGCAAAAGGATTATGTACACAAAAGAAAAAACACGATTTATAAAGGTTATATAGTATCTTTTGCTATAAAATAATACAAACACATTATATTCATGTTTCTCATTTCATATGTCTATATCATATGGATTGCATATTTGTTTTCATTTTATAATCATGTGTTTTGATATATTTCATAAATATATATATATAATATAGATGCATTAATGTTATGTCGTTTGCTAATAATATTATAAACAAATATTATATATATATATATATATATATATATAATATATATATATATATATATATATATTTATATATATATATATATTTTCTTAATAATATATTTATTTTATATATTATTTACAAGAAAAAAATAAAAATAATAATTTTTATATATGAGTAAGAAAATAATGTCTAAAAGAAATTGTGGCAATTTGTGATTAGGTAATATAAAAAAAAAAGAATTGATAATAAGAAAGACATCCAATTTTTTGAAGCATAACTGGAAATTCATCGAAAAAAGGTTTCATGCTGTAAAATCAATGTCACTTCAACATGTTTATTGTAAAATTATACGAAAAGCGAGAGCAGTGTAATGCAGCCAAAATCGATATGCAAAATCACTCAAAACCAATCAACTAAAATATCAATCCCTAGTATTGAAACAAAAGAAAGGGATCATGACATCATGCTAACCCTAAAGGAGCAAGAAGCAAAGAAGCCAATCATTGAAAATGGGAGGAACCATATTTCCCAAAATCTTTAATAGGGACCCATTAATTTTGACCAAAAATGTAAGGGGAGTTGTTGGCAGGCTAATAAATGGTGATAAACTAGGATGAAAGTGAGTGATATGAAATCTATAAAAAACAAGGAATAAAATTTAGACGTTATGGAATGTTGGTGCTTAAATAACCTGAAAAGTTCCATCTATGATTTATATGAACAATAATTGGAAATATGCAACGTGCTCAAATCATTTCCACCATATTTCAAAACTTTGCTAAGTAAAAACCTAAAAATGTGAACAACAAAATTCAACATAAATGAGCTTAGGGAAATAGAAGGCAACTAAGTAAATACCACGGGTATGGCCACTGCTACCCGTAGGTGTTTATGGCTTCAACGGGGATTTGTTTTAAACCAATGAAATGCATTTATCCCACCTTTTAGATATAGATTCAGAGTTTTTTGAGAATATTTACTTTACTTCTGTTTTGTTAGAAATTAATTGGAGATCATTGTCCTGAGTTAGTAACTAGCTGATGACAGTTCAATTCACAAGAAATAACCAAATTGAACAAGTTGACTCGTGATGAGACCTCTTGTCTTTTAGTGTTGTGACCAAAATCCATTACCCCGGTTTGGTGGCTAGTATAAGTGATGTCACTTTTGTTAGGACCCATGATCATAATAGATCAACTCTTAATGAGACCTCTTATCCCTCAGTTAAAACCAACTCTGATTAAAATTAACCTTTAATCAATTACTTAATCGATGGGGAGGCAAATATGCTCCTTAAGAGCGATGGATGACATGATTTTTTTTTTTTATGATTAATCATTACTCGTCATTTTTGTTTCCCTAAAGACTCATTTTTAAGAAAACTGTGATGTGGATATATTTGTCTTGGTTGAATACAAAGCTTTAAAACAATGGTAGAAATATTAAGGCAAGCATTAAGTGTAGTCTAATAATAAGTTTACAAAATTAGAAGTTTAAAAATTAGGAAAATTCAGTGTCATCACAAGGAAAACATCTTTGTAGAAAAATTTCCTTAAAGGTGAGATTTCATTTATGTATAACAAAGGATAATTTGTTTTCCCAATAAGCATGCCAATGATAACTTGGAAATTGTGAAATTGATCCTCATTCAAGCTAGGGAGAAAGACTACAGAAACCTACAAATGTAAAATCAAATAAAAACAAAACAAACGAATGAAAATAGGCCAAAATCAAAATGAACATCAACCAATGTATTAATCAAAGCACAAGCCAAGAATGGTAAAAATGATCAAAGAGTATGGATAATTGAACTTTCAAATACTTACATAATTTACCCTTTAATATTTAATCCCTTTTATAAGCATATACTTGGCTTTAAAAGTTAGACATTGCGCGAGATGTTTGATGATTTAATATTTCATTAAATAAATCATAAAATGAAAAGCTAAATGCACATATGCAGGTATGATGTTCATTTTAAAGCAATAAGAACCATAACAGATATATTTTCATAAGAGAAGTTTAGTGAATGATTAATTCGCTTAAAGTATCCTCATTTGATAGTTATTAAATATTTCATGATAAACAAGAATAAAAAGCATAAGAAACATAGTTAAGTAAACTTTCATGATGTCGTGATGATGGCTCATCTCCACCTCATACTTCTTATACATACATTATTCAACAACAAAAAAAGTGAAAATCAAACAAATACTAATCTACATCTAAGCCTACCCTACACTACTTTGAAAAAAAAAGCCAAGTAAAACGAAACACTTTCAGTGTAGCCATTCTTATCACCTCCTATGTGCATGTTATCTCTCGTATAGATCCCCCTCCCATTTTCAAAGAAATTGCAAGTCTTTTATTCATAGATATATCCCATTTGGATTACACATACATATCCCTTGGACACAAAATTAACAAAGAATCTGAAATTCAAGAACAATTTCAGATTTACTTTCTGAAAATGGTTGATATGGAAGCTATTTTGTTGCAAAGACAATGGTGATGTCTGAACCTAAGCTTCAATCTGTCAAAGAGAAACATTTCAAAACTTCAGTTTCTCCTCATTACTTTTCTTGGTCAAATATGGTGAAGTGACGGTTGGGATTCTATCCTTCTTGCGAGAGGACATATCCCATTCCATTATGCTTTTGTTTCTCACCATGACCACTGAACCAAATCCTTCAAAACAAACAAATACTAAGAAAAGTAATAATTTAACCAATACTCTCGTTATTGAACAATCAAAGGTATATATGATAAAAAGTATTATGACAGGATTTTCCATGGGCATATTGACATCAATTTTTAGAAAAGATTATGATCTATAGAATTGAACTAAAAAAACTTGTTCAAAACTATGTTGAACACTTCCACTTGACATTCGTGAAAAGAATATCTACTGACATAACCATTGGAAATAACCTAGACAAATAATCTATGACAACGCTTGAAAAATAAGTTTGTTGTTGAGTCAAGGCTCATTCTACAACCCAGTATGAGGGGATGTGTAAGTTTGTCTGTCCTTTTGTGCCCCTTTAAAGTAAAAATAAAAAATAAACTTATCTTCTAAATAGAAAAATAATGTCAGCTATAATAAAAAATTTGAATATGCTATAAAGTAATTAGAAGTAAAAATGTTAACAAATTTATGTCTATATCAACTTCAAAAAATTAAATTTTTATGGTTGAAATTTTTATTTAGTCTTATATATACTATTTAAACAATGAAAAATAAAACATTATATTTTGCACTCGAAAAAAAATATGCACAAAGATTTACATATCAAAAGTTGCCAAATAAACAATATTTGTGCATTGGTCGAATAATCATATGCTGCCACACATCATATAATAAAATTGAGAAAATGTTGTTTTGAATTTTCCAATATTTTACCTCCCCACGACCTTTCATCTCTATTCATTATGTTCTTTATGGCATTATCATTTCGTAATAATGTCCCAAAATCAATAAAATAGTAAACAAGACAAAGGTGGTGCAAAAGGATTATGTATACGAAAGAAAAAAAAACATGATTTATAATTAAGCAAAGTCTTTTGGTAGAAATCACATAAGAGAAATTTTTGGTGGAAGCATTTCAAACCAACAAGTGTGGTTCATCATCAAGGCCCAATGAAGGGGCAGACCATAGCAAAGGCTTAAATAGATAGCAATGTAGAGACATAATTTCAAGTAACGGTGATATTTGAACAATAATATTAAGATTATATAATATTATATATTAAAACAAATATTATTAAGTAACGCTATATTAAACAGCAAGTTCTAAAAAAAAAATTTTAAAATAATTTATTTCATTAATTATTAAAACATTATGGTAACAGCTTATTAATGGCTGTTTTTGAAAAAATAATATTAAATTATTTAAAAACCAATATTACTAGATTTTGGAAAAATAATATTTAATAATGAATTAGTTTATAAATTATTAAAATATTAATATGAAACATGATATTAAAACAGCTGCTTTTGAAAACAATATTTAAATTAATTTATTAAAACCAAATATTATTAGTTTTTGAAAAATAATATTTAAATTGTGATATTAGTTTATTAATTTATTAAAAACAAATATTAATAAGTAACCACTATATCAAACAACTAGTTTAATATAATGACTATATCATATCTTTTGTTATAAAAGAATAACACCAAATTGTATTCATGTTTCTCATTTCGTATTGACATATATCATATGGATTACATATTTATTTTTATTTGATATTCATGTGTTTTGATATATGCCATTAATTTTGTAATCTATAATATGTATATGATACAATTAAAATAGTTATGCTAAGTTTGTTAATATATTACAAAATATTACAACAAAAATAATTCAGAAATATCCAAAGAGGTTTTCTTTGGGACAAAGGGGAAGAGAAAAAAAATGGGCTTTGGTAGCCTAGGAAAAGATCTATAAACCTAAGACACATTGAGGTTTGGGACTTGATGACCCTAAAACACTAAACAAAGTATTGGGGGCAAAACTATGGTGGAGATGGCTAAAAGAATCGACTTCCCCTTAGACAAAAATTTGGGAACAGAAATATGCAAACAATTGGCAAGAAAGGGATCATATAGAATGTTTGGGCTCGTCAAAGGCTCCCACATTTGGAAAAAATCTTGGGATAATAGAGCCATTGTTCAGAAACATAGTTTCTAGGAAATCAGAGATGGAAACCTTGCTTGGTTTTGGGAAGATAATTGGCAACGAGAACCTAAACTGTTAAGAGAAGAATTTGCCAATCTTAGGAACGATACTAACAACAAAGGGTTACTCAGGGTAAATGACCTCTGGGATCAGGATAGAAGCGAGGGACAATGGAGAATATGGAAGAACCTGGTATACAGTGATGACTCCCCATTAAAGGCACAGGTAGAATTTTTAAGAACCATCTTGGAACAGAGAAAGATTCTGACATCAGCATCTTCAGACCCACTGAGATGGGGCAAAAACAATGAAGGCAACTTTAACCTCAAAGAGGCCAAGCGAATAGCCCTTGGGCTTGACTTTACCAAATCTTATAGGGTATGGAAGGACCTATGGCAGAACCAAAGCTGGATGAAAATCAAACTGTTCACGTGGTTAGTGCAACATAAAAAAATTCTGACTTGGGAAAACCTTAGGAAAAGAGGGGTATCCGGTCCATCTAGATGTCAGCTATGTGAATTTCAAGAAGAAACTGTGGATCATCTACTCAACCTCTGCCCATTCACATCCACCTTGTGGAATTAGGTAGCTTCAATATTCAGACAAACAGACAGGGACATGGGCAACATCACCATTACTTTTAAGAACTAGAGGAAAACTTTCTCTGATAATGAAATAATCAACAAAGCTTGGGCTTTAGTTCCAGGATTTCTAATCTGGGATGTCTGGAAAGAACACAACAATAGAATATTCAAGAATAGGAAAGGTTCTTCCCAGAGCATCATGGCTCAAATTATAAGACAACTCAATGGGATGGTAGGAACCCTCATAAAAAAACCCTTGAGAACCAACTTAAAGATCTTGATGTGTAGATACTACTACATTTGGGTCTATAGGGGCTTTTACCCCAAGGCAAAAATAAGAATGTAAGTCATATAATAGCTTATAAGGGTTTCTGGCAACCTCCCCCTCATGGTTTTATGAAATGCAATATAGATGGGGCCTCAAAAGGAAACCTTGGCATGGTTGGTTATGGAGGAGTCATAAGAGATGAAAAGGCTTTCATAAAAATCATCTTTCATAGTCATTTGGGGAAAGCCACTAATAGTATGGCAAAGTTCATGGCCCTTGAGAAATGCTTAGAAATATTGAGGGACTCAAATCTACATAATACCATAATTGAAGTTGATTCCAAATTGATTATTAATTCGGTCAAGAAAATTTTTTATGGCTCAGCACCAAACAAAGTATCAAGACATTGGCATCTACTGCAAGTCTATCAACATATTCAATCCCACCTACAGAACATGAGAACCCTTATTTTTATTCATGTGCACCGAACAACCAACAAATTAGCAGGTATCTTGGCTAATGAAGGCGTACTCTGTTCTAAGAGCAATAAAAAATACGACTGGATAGAGACCCCCCAAGGAAGATTGAGGGAAGAGTGTCTCAGACAGGTGACCTCGGACAGGGAGTTCTATCAGAGCAGGGGAAACAAGCAAGATGAAGGCTAACGGAAACAGAGGAATTTTGGTCTACATGGTTAAGCAATTCATGGAAATATGCGAACAGGATGTCAGGTACCCAGCATATATCTATCTTTGGTCTTTGGGCCGGAAAATGTACCCAGAACTCTACAAACCTATGGTTCTCGAGCAGGATACAATATATAGGACAAGTCTTCATATGAAACCGAAATACACTAAATATTTCCTTTTAATTAGCTAGGTCAGGAGCTTACTTAACGTGTTGGCAGAAAGGAAAAATATATGCAATCCTATGCATTTAGTGTTGCAAATAGCATGGCGGTTAAAATTCCAAATGAACCCAAAATTTACCTAAGCAATGGCTTTATTAGGCTTTGGGTCCGAAAGTGTCGATAAATCCTGTACCAGTTACTTAGCATGGTTGGGATCGCCCGCATCTGGTGGATTTCAAGCAGATAACATGCTTGAGGGTTATCCTCATAGGCGGACCCGAAATCTATTATATCGCTGACTCAATATGCTTATCGGGTTCGATTTAAACATTAAAGGGTATGCAAGAAGGCTTTCTGATACATCTTCTCAACCATTAGATCTCTAGAGGCAGATCACACGGTATTGGCGAAAGCTTGCTTTACAGAGGTCACGATATAATGTTTTGTGGGCCCTCATCCCGGATTGTGGGCCTTTGGCTCGATAACCAAGGCTTTGTGTGGCTCGACAAATTTATGGAACACAACTCCTTTGGGTATAATGTACATTATGTAATTTGTTTTTATGATATATTTGAATAGAAGGGTCTACTCTCACTTCATGAAAAGAAAAGAAACAACAAAAATAATAATATATATATATATATATGGGAGTAAGAAAATAATGCCACAATTAAATTGCGTCAACTCAAGACTAGGTAGCACAAAAGAAAGAACGAATAAAAGGTATAATATCTAATTTTTCAAAGTATGAGTTGAAATTCATCGAAACAAGGCACAATGGTGTGAAAGCAATGTCACTGCAAAATGTTCATTCATTCGAAAATTATAGGAAAAGTGAGAGCAGTGTAATGCAACCAAAATCGATGCAAACTCAATCAACCAAAATATCAATCCCTTGGATTGACACAAAATAAAGGGACCACAACATCATGCTAACCCTAAAGGAGCAAGAAGCAAAGAAGTGAGTCATTGCAAATGGGAAGAACCATTAATGAATAGAGTGCAATAAAGAGTAGTTTCCAAAAATCACTAATGGGGACCCCTTCATTTTGACCAAAAATGTAAGGGGAGTTGTTGGCAGGCCAACAATACTATTATTAAAGGAAGTTAAATGAGCATGAACAAAATTATTTGACTCGTGATCTAGAGCTAACAACGATCATTCATGCATTGAAGATTTGGACACATTATCTCATTGGAAGGAAATTCACTTTGATGATAGATCATGGGGGTCTGAAATATTTATTTGACCAACCAAAGTTAAATCCCAAGCAAGCTAGATGGTTGGCCACAATTAGTGTCTTTGACTTCGAGATAAAAAATATTAAAGGCAAGGAGAATATAGTTGTTTATGCACTCAACAGGAGGTTGTAATTATGTCATATAGCAACCATATGTTCCTATGAGACTAATCTCCACAAGATAATTAAAACATTAGGGAAAAAAATTATTAGATATCAGTAATTAAAAGAAGATTTGCAACAAGAGCGAGAAAGTGAGAGGAATCAAAATTCCCCCCTTTCAAGAGAGGTTTATTATAATTTGAAAGGCACATATACATCCCTTGTGACAACAATTTAAGGAAGCTCATACTGAATGAATTTTGAAAAAAATCCATCCTTTTGTCACCCAAGTTACCAACATATGCCTGGAATGAAGAAGTAGGTCGTTGATTTTATCTCTAAATGCATTGAATACATTGTTAGGTTGTTCATAAGAGACATTGCGAGGTTACATGGAATACCCAAGAAAATTACCTTAGACCGAGATACAAAGTTTACTCCAAAATTTTGGAAGGAATTGTTTATTGGCCTAAGAACATAATTGGAATTTAGCACAACATATCATCCAAAAACATATGGGTAGAAAGAAATCATAAATGGGGTATTAGAAGACGTGGTTAGATTGTATGTTATGCACCAGGAGAGGAAGTGGGAGGAGTGCTTTCCACTAGTAGAGTTTACCTACAACAATGGTTACCAAGAATGCTTGAAAATGAGTCCATTTGAGGCTTTTTATAGGAGCAAGTGCGATACTCCTATCAATTGGAGTGATCTAGTGAATAGGGTCCTTATTGGGCCTGATATGCTTAGAGAAACAAAGAAAGAAATGGTGACCGTTAGGAACAATTTAAATATGGCCCAAGATAGATATAAGAGCTATGCAAACCAACATAGAGTGTATAAGGAATTTAAAGTAGGGGAACACGTCTACCTATAAATTTAACCCAAGAAAATTTCTCTAAAAATTGGGTCATGTGCTAAGATAGTACCATGGTTTTGTGGTCCATTTAAAGTGTTTGAAAGGATAGGGCTAGTGTCATATAGGCTAGCCTTGTCACCAATAGGAAAATTTCATAATGCTTTTCACATTTCTTTACTCAAAAAGTATGTACAAGATGATAATCATGTGATTGATTGGTAGATGTTACAAGTAGAGTCAGAGGTAGAGTTCTAGTTGGAACCTCTATGCAACCTAGATTGGAGGAGGCTCATGCTTCAAAATTGAGTCATCAAGTAATTCAAAGTGCAGTGAAGGCAATTTGAGCCCAATGTAGCCAAAAGGGAGATCACTGATCAAATGTAGGAAGCATATCCATTTTTATTTGTTGGTTAGGAAAATGTAAATAACTATAAATTGTTGTATATAGTTTTGTACATAAAGGTCACAACAGTCTTTTATGCTTAGTTTAAATCATGTTTGTAATTGTGTTTAGGTATAGAATAGTGAGGACAATGTTTCTCCAAGAGGGTGGGTTTTGTGACAACCCTTTTTGGAAAATCTGCTCTTATAAATATTTGTAAACATTTTGTTGTAACTAAATTTCTAAAAATATAAGCATAATTAAATGGCTAAGAGATGGGACACAATTATTAGAGCTTTGATGAGGAGCTTTCTTGCGACATTGGAGTAATATTGGTTATTTAATGATATTCATGAGGATGACTGGTAGGATTTAAATGAAGTTGACTTGCACATTATGAAGTAGAGGAAGTGTATGGGCTTCCCCACATGGAGGACAAGCCCTAAATCATCTTGGGGGACAATCTACAAGCAAACAGGCACAGTTAATTAAGAAAGTATATGGCCTCTCAGCAAAGAGGAAGAGGTAGGCATGTCCTCGTGAAGGAAATTGGCATGGTCAACAAGTTGAGGAAGCATGAGAAACAAGGGAGGTCATGCTAGAAGAGGGGGATGCATAGAGGAGGAGAGACCTTATGGGGGTAGGCAAGGAACACTAGTGTCAAGTAGCACATGAGAAGTTTGTATGTGCATGTGTGAAGGATAACACTAGAGAGGGTTTAGGGGGAAGAGATCACTCTAGTGGTAGCCCA
This sequence comes from Pinus taeda, assembly GCA_000404065.3. Taxonomy (NCBI): domain Eukaryota; kingdom Viridiplantae; phylum Streptophyta; class Pinopsida; order Pinales; family Pinaceae; genus Pinus; species Pinus taeda. The sequence continues at coordinate 77,692 of APFE030379252.1, read as the reverse complement.
GCTGAGAAACCTAAAAGGGATTTCTGGATGAGAATCACAGACTTATGCCTTACTTCTGGGGTTGAAAAACCACATGGAAACTAGTTGGTTGAGAACTACTGAAAAGACGAGGAATTCCAAGATATTTTGCATTGATAACACTAGGTGTATCCTAGGGATGATAACACAGATGTAGAACCATTGAGAATTCATTAGGTAGGTGCACTCTTTCTCCTACAGTGGTAACACAACTGATAAGCCTCCCTTTTATTTATGTAAATCTCTATCTAGGATCAAACTAAGACTCTATGCACTTTGTAAAAGCCTATGCGTTGATGTTGGATTAAAGGCCTATTTGGTGTAATATTTGGGAGTTGTTGAGAACACTTAAGAAACGAGCTCTATTTATTGTATGTGAATGATGGATGAGAATTCCTAGAAAACTATCCCCTCAAGCTCTATACCTGGCTCGAGGTTGATTTCCTATAAGAAAGATCCCAATGTAGTCAATCTTAGGCTAGGTGGAGAGTTGAAGTTCCAATCTTAGTTGCAAGACCTCTCATTATAAGATAAGTGTTTATCTAAACTCCTTTTCCTATGAATGTTATGTAAATGGTCATTGTGTTGTTAAAGATGTATATGCTGATAAATAGAAATGTTTCTTTCATGTTTGATTGATGAGGAAAGGTTTATTTCTCATGTAATGTATGAGGAATGACTAACCCTTGTGCCTATTTATGAACCCGAATTTAGTTTAATTGCCTAGGTATAAGAGATGGGTAAATCTTTGTTGTTAATTGAATTCTTGTATTAGAATGATTTGTAATAGTAGGCCATGTATTATGAAATTTCTTGTAGGGGGCATGCATTTCTTCTATGCACACACGCACACAATAGAAGAGATTCATGTGTGCATAGAAGAAATGCATGCCCCCTGCAAGAAATTTCATAATATAGGGCCTACTATTGCAACTCATTCTAATACAAGAATTCAATTAACAACAAAGATTTACCCATCTCTTATACCTAGGCAATTACACTAAATAACTGCCAAACATATATTGAGGTATCTTCATGGCACTATATATCACTGGCTAAAGTGTGATAGTAAGTAAGTCAAGTTATTTGGATACATAAATTCTGATTGGGGTGGTAGTGACATCGATAGAAGGATCACTACCGGAGGATGTTTTAGTCTGGGAGCTACTATGATCTCATGGATGAGTAGGAAGCAAGATCTCATTACTTTAAATAGTGATGAGGCAGAATATGTGGCTACATGTGAAGAAGGAAAATAGGTTGTTTGGTTAAGGAAGCTTCTAACAAATTTTTTCGAGAAGTCTTTGGGTCCTACTGTGATTAATTGTGACAATCGAAGTTGTATCAAGATGTCTAGAGATCCTGCGTTTCATGCTAGAATGAAACATATCAACAATAAGTTAGAATTTATTAGGAACTTGGTAGAGGACAAGATAGTGAATTTGGAGTATGTATCGACAGATGGACAAGTATAAGACATACTAACAAAGGTTCTTCCCAATAATAAGTTTGAATAACTGAGGAACCTACTTGGTTTGGTAGATATTGTTGATTGTATTGATGATAGGAAATTGGAAGAGAATTTTTGAGGCTTTGTGAGTGAAGCATTTCCTGGGAGGACGTTTGGTTGGCACTTTGTGTTGATGTCTAGGTCCCAAAGTAAGTAAGGTGGCATGGGTTGTAGAGATCTGACCATGGGTACACACCTAGGTCCCTGGGTTTGTGGTTGGCAAGTAATCCAGATGGTACCTAGAAAGGTTGAAAGCTTGAGTCCACCTTATTCCCACTTGGATAGATTTTCTTTGTCAGGAATCTAGTTTGTGGCATTGCACAACCTAAATTGATGAGATACCAATGGATATATTTCCCTAGTCAAGAATCTAGTCCATGCCATTGTAGTGCCTAAAGTTATTCATTGTTCATATAGTTTGAGATCTTCCATTGTATTTGTATATTATGAATACCTCCCTAGTTAAGAGGGAGTGTTAGAAAATGTAACTAGGTTCGACCTTCAGTAATGTATTTGATTCATCATGAAATATACTTGTCAAAAGAATAAAGAAAATATTTTTATTATTGTGTCAATGACTTATTAAAGAACAGGTTTCGTTCTTTGGTCATCATTATATTAGTGAAAGACTCCTATGGTTAATATTGAGTTTATAGATTCATTGTACATTTAAAGAGACCATTATGGGGCTCCGGAATCATGTAAAAGGGTTTACTATTGAGTCAAATATAATTTATGTATCCTCCACACCAAGTTGGCTTGAAAGAGATGAACTCAGCCTAAGGACACTAATTCGACCTCACTTGAAGCCTATAAATAGAAGCAAATCAAATTCATTTGGAGCATCTCATCTCAAGCAAGTTCGATATCTTTAAGGAATTTGGAGAAGTGTGAAGTGGGTCTAAGGAATAAAAAGGAAGTTCCAATTGGGTGGAGTCTAAGGAGAAGAATAAAATTGAACATTTGGTGTCTCTCTCTCTATTTTGTGCCCTAGTTTTGTAGATCAAAGTCTTCCAAGTTTTGTTGTTGGTTTATGTCGGAAGTCATTGCATAGTCGAAGTTGTTGGGAATGAAGTGTTGCTAGAAAGAGCTTGAAGATATGGGAGGCTGACTTAGTGTGGATGGAAGGTTTGGTCTTTTTCTAGGGTAAAGAGTCCCAAAGAATACTATTGAAAGGAAGATAATTTTTTACTGGGTTTTCCCGTAAAGGGGGTTTTTTCCCTAGCATAGTGCCTACATCTTGGGTCTCTTGTTTTCTGATCTTCATACACACATAATATGGTAATTTCTAAATGAATGATAAGATAATAAAGAGGTAAACGAAGCCAACATAACTCAAAAGTAATTATCAAGCAAGGAGAATAAAACCCTAATATATTTGCATTTATTTTGCAAAAAATATATGAGGGGTCAATCGACTACAAAATGGTTCTGATCACCAAGAAAGTATACTAACAATGATTCCATTATTTGGAAAGAAGTTGTGGAGTCATTTTGCCTTATTTTCCTTTGGACAACATGGAAAGTTGGAAATGGAAAACAAGTCAGGTTTGGGGAAGATCCATGGAACAAGGTAGGAGAAAGTTACAAGATATCTCAAAATCTATTAGACAAGCTTCATGATGGGGTTATTTTTACACTCAGAGATGTCTACTCTCCATATCACAACTATTTTAACAAAATGAGTTAGATCCCTATAGAAAAACTCAGTCTGGTGGATGATATTTCTACTAAATGGAAAAATTATGTTGACAACTTGGTCTTTGGGTTTATCATGTTAGGGCATGAGGTGGAAGACACACTAAGCTAGACATTATATATAGCAACCAGAATCTTTTGCAAAACTAGTATATAAGGTTGTTGCCAAGGTTAATCCTCTTTGTGGACATAAATGATACCTCGATCCCAATGAGTGGGTCTAGCAACTGAAATGACAATCAACTAAACATATTCCTATATTATAATTGAAAAGTAGAATGAGAGAGATGACCTACCTCGCTTTGATACTATTCTGATTTCCTTTATTGAGATCCTCAAACCACTTGTGTCCTGACTTGTTCTTTCTTCTTTCAACACTTATGTATCTGCACAAGTGATCAAGAGACAACAAAGCATGTCAAAACCAATAGAAAAACCAATAATAACCTACTTAGCTGATCAAGGAATGCAAAGCCAATACATACATGAACATATATGTTTTGGGAAGATGAACCAACAGTTGTATTATTTTTTGAGACAGGTTTTCGGTGATAATCACATCAAAATTAATTTGTTGGTGCATTTCGAACCAACAAGTGTTGTTCATCGTTAGGACGAGATGAAGAACCAGATCCAGACATAGCTTAAATAGAGAGAGATCATTCAAACAGTTAGAAAAAAATAGCTATAATTTACCAAGAAACATCTATTATTTAAAGAATAAAGAGGAAGCTTACAACCATAGCCTTGATGTTGAAAGGCTCTCCTTGAGTGGTAATCCAAGTTCTAGCCAAGAAACTCTCCAACACTCCTTCTCCAAGTCTAATGAACAACCTCTAAGCACAAGCTCAGCATAGTGGTGCAAATGGACATAGATCAACCATTTGGGAATGGTAGAGGGGGAATTTATAGGCCGGGAGAGGGAGTTAGGCCTCCTCCAAAGATAAGATTAGGCCCAAATCTCAAGAAGGTAGTTCATAGGGATGAGACCAAGATGTCAAATTAGGAAGATTCAACCTCATCTATGTGAAACCACCTCAATCTCACCACTCTGGAAGCTTCTAGATCACGAAGCTTCTCATCCTCTTTGGGAAAACTTCCTTTTTGAGACCATCATGAGTATGAGAGAGAAAAGAGAAATGCAATCACTGGATTAACAAGGTGCAACAGGCGATCATCACGGTTTTCAGCTTCATAAGGATGATGACCCTCATTTTAGGGTTTCATGAGCGATTTCTTCAGGGAAAGCTCCATATATTTTCCAAGCAAAGTTAAAGGAGGGATCTGAGTTGTATACATGGATGAGTATACTATATAATGATCATGTTTCGAGCAGTTCATGGTATGTCATAGGGAAGTGCAAGAGGCGTGACAAAATATTGTGTAACAGATGCCCCCTAAAGCATGAAGGTAGAATGAGGAGTGATGGTTGAGATGCTTTACGAACTTTTGGCAAGGACAAGGACATCCACTATCAGGACCTGCAAATAAAGGAAGCATATACATATACATATTTGAGAGCAAGACTTGAATCCACGGCATGGACGTAGCCATCCAGATGATGAAGACTAGATAAAAGATCCATGGTATGGGTGCAACCATCCAGATAACAATGATCATCATGAATATAAAGTCTCACGGTATGGTCACAACAATTTGTATAGTAGAAACATGTGTACAATCATTAATAACATAAAACTTCATGCAGTCTGAGCTATAATAGATACGACTCAAGTCTTGCACTCCATCCCGACCCGATCAATGTACGAATTTGAGCATGCGAATAAACGTGTCGTAGTTGAACATGCTAGAAAACCACTTGATTACCGGCCATTGATGTAGACTATTAACAGGCACGAGAGGAACTACCCATAATGAAAATGGCTCTCAAGGTACGATAGTACAATCCTTGAATGTGATAACAAAGCTGAATTCGAACACTCTTGGAATCATCTGATTGAAAGCCAATGATGAAAGCCTGTCGTTAGATGAGAAGAACTTTCCATTAAGACATGCAAGCTCTAAGGTTCTGAAAGGGAGTTTCTAAGTCATATTCATATATAATGAGCTGAAGTCAATAGGAAGTTACCCATCGAAGGAGGTTCATAATGATTGCCCCATCATCAACATGAAACAAGGAACAAAGTGGAATAAGTTTCAAGATTGTGACAATGACTCAAAGGGTGTATAGGTAAATAACTGCAAATTGGACTTCTCTTGAACATATTGGCGACACGACTTTAGAGTGTGGGAGCATTAGACTCAAAATAGGACCAAGGGTCATAATGAAAAAGTGGAATATTTAGATGAGAGGTAAAATGGATAACTCAAACTCGAAAGGACAAGTTACTGAGCAAGGATATCCCAAACCCGACACAAGATGCAGAAGAGTGTCATGTTCAAGAGTGACATGCTGCCTATACAAAGGATGTTTAATCCTCATTTTTCCCCCACTATTTCTAGTGAGTACCTCTTTAATTTTACACAAGCTTGAAGAGGATATCATATTCTTGTCATATAAGTTAATCCTTCGTATCAATCCATGCTAGTAAGTTTTACAAGTCCTAGGAAGGAGAAATTCGGGCTCGTCACTATAACAAGTCTTTCGTCGTAAAATTTTAATGAGTCTAACGTAAGAATAACTCCGTATCTTTTTCACATTTAGGGAGTTTGAAAAAGAGAAGAAAAATAAAATTACATCATGTCCCTTTTCGTAATTTGTCTCTCGAATCCGAAAAGGTAGAAAACAATATTCGAGAGAACCTCCTAGCCATGTTGGACTAAGGTGTACCTTTTTCGTAAATATTCAAACTCAACCTGAAAAAGGGGTAAACGTATACTGAGACGACATCAATTGATTTACTTTAACGAGTTCTAAATGACAAGTACTTGACAATATTTTCATATTTTTTTAGTATGAAAAGAGTTGAAAGAGGACTCCACCTAGAGGAACGAGTGGTATGAAATGATGGCAATTGGTTTTGGTCATGAGGAAACTACTCAAAACGTGTAAAGGTTAGGAGGCTAGCTAATAATACCACTCATCACAGATGTTCCTCAGGCACAAGAAAAACAACCAAGTGAAAGCATATGATTGGCCAAAGAGATAGTGACAATGGAATAAAAGAACCAAGGCTCATTTGGTAAAAATCGTTGATAAAAATGGAAATCACGGGATGTAAAGTGGGAATGGTTTAATTTTTACACAAGCTTGAAACATGGGAAACTATGCTTGAAGATACTTGAAGATGGTTTCATTTTTCACAAGCTTGAAACATGAGAAAAAACTATGCTTGGATTTGGTTTCATTTTTACACAAGCTTGAAATAGAAACAAAATATGCTTGGATAAGTTTGCATGCCCTCAACATAATGACTCAATTCGAGGTGCATGCCCCCCAAGCTTCATTGCATTCACCTAAGTGGATGGAATGAAGGTTTACTTACAAGATCAAGTGAAAGACTCGACTGGGATTTTACGAGATCTAATCAAAGACTCGAATTGGAAGGGGGTTTGTTTCATTTTTTAATGAGCTTGACACAGGAAAAGAACCATGCTCATGACACCTTGTTTCATTTCTTAACGAGATTGACACAAGTAAAATAACTCTGCGCATAACCTATTTAATTTTTTAACGAGGTTGACATAGTAAAAGAACTATCCTCATGGTCCTTATTTCATTTTTTAACGAGGTTGACACAGGACAAAGAACTCTGCTCTATTTCCCTTATTTCATTTTTTAAGGAGCTTAACACAAGACAATGAACTCTGCTTCATCCCTTGTTTCATTTTTTAAGGAGCTTGACACAAGACAAGGAACTCTTCTTCATCCCTTGTTTCATTTCTTAAGGAGTTTGACATAAGACAAGGAACTCTGCTCCATCCCTTGTTTAATTTTTTAAGGAGCTTGACACAAGATAAGGAACTTTTCTCCATATTCCTTATCCAATTCTAATGAATAACCTCTAAGCACAAGCTCAACATAGGGCTGGAAATGGACATAGATCAACCATTTGGGAATGCTAGAGGGGTAATTTATAGGTTGGGAGAAAGAGTTAGGACTCCTCCAAATATAGGATTAGGCCCACATCTCAAGGAGGTAGCTCATAGGGATGAGACCAAGAGGCCAAATTAGGAAGATTCAACCTCATCTATGTGAAACCACCTCCATCTCACTACTCTAGAAGCTTCTACATCACGAAGCTTCTCATCCTCTTTGGGAAAACATCCTTTTTGAGACCATCATGAGTATGAGAGAGAATAGAGCAATGCCATCCTTGGCTTAACAAGGTGCAACATGCGATCATTGTGGTTTTGAGATTCATAAGGGCGATGACCCTCATTTTAGGGTTTCATGAGCCATTTCTTTAGGGAAAGCTCTAGATATTTTCCAAGCAAAGTTAAAGGAGGGATCTGAGATGTATACATGGATGAGTATACTGTATAATGATCATGTTTCAGGCACTTCAAGGTATGTCACAGGGAAGTGCAGGAGGCTTGACAAAATATTGAGTAACAAAGGCATCGAGCAAAGAAAGTTAAATGAAGATCATAGCTAGTGGTGGTAACATTTGTGGAAAATCCACACTCCTTTAAAATTCAAAATTATTCTTTGGTTGTCTCTAAAAAATAAGTTATTAGAATGCGAAAGCTCAACCAAATGAGCTTGGATAGGCCCAATCCATTTCCCACTACGTAAAGATGATAAACAATTCAACACTTGTTTATTTCATGACTTTTCATGGGTTGAGTGTGGCTTCTGTTGAAGGGCATGCTCATTTTTTCTTATTTATTAGAAGGGCCTAATATTGAGGCCTATTTCCGATCCTTCCTTAATGAGAATTCTCTTTAGATATATGGATTTCTAACTCTTTTAATGGCTTATTTCATTTGGTGGGATAGGAATTTACTCATCTTCTAAGATAAATCAATTCTAGCAGAAAATTGTTGTAGATTTATTGTAATATTGCTAAGTGGAAAATAACAGTAAATACCAAAAACATGAATTAAGAACAACAAATAAAATTAAAGACCAAGCACCCAAATCATAACTCGTGAGAAAATGAGAAAAATAACTAATCCATTTTATTAATAATGGAAATTTAGGTATATAATAAAAATGGAACTTGACCTTGCTACGCAAGCTATGCAAAACCTAAGTGGAATCTTGCTGACCGAAGTGTTGAAATGGACCCAAACTAGAAATGTGTATTGCCTAGAAATTTTTTCTAGCTCCTACCCAAATGGAACTGGAATATTGTTGTGAATACATCCTAGAAAATTCTGCGAAATTAACCCTGAGATCCTCTCACCAAACCCATCAAAATATAGAAAGAGTTTGGGCTAGTTTTGTATGACGAGAAATCCCTCCAAGAGGTGTGAATGGCCTTTTTAGTTGGCTGTATGAATTACCAAAGGAAATCTACTAATAAGAGCCCCAAATGCTCCACTAAAGTGCCTCCAAGGCTTCCCTACAAAATCTCCTTCAGAAACTCAACTTCTCCAACCCTTGCATCCCCTAGATCAACTCCTCTCCTAAACTTGTGAAAACTTGCCCTAGAAAACCCACCACACTGCCTAAAAATTGCTAAATTCAGCCCACTGAAAGCCTCAACTCCAACCTTGCAAAATGGTTCCAAAAGTATGCCCTCAAAATAGGAAACTCCTCTTCAAATTCTCGGCTTAGTCCAGTTAAGGCATATTGACTACTAGAAGAACTATTAACTGTACTCTAGAAATCTATAGGCTGGTAAGTTTATTTTAAAGGAAAAATTCAGTGAGATTTATTACTGAAACTAGCAGAAATATTTACAAGGAAATATTCTTTAGTGGTTTACTATGCAGCCAATCTTAAAAGGCATTATAAGACCAAGAACCATAATTTCCAGAGTTCTATCGAATATAGCTAGAACATAGGAAAATACAGTTCTAGGGAAAACAAAGAAATAAGTATATATGCCTCTGTAAGAAAAACTAAACTTCACAACCATACTTTGTGACGTATCAAGAGTAGATGTTACAATGCCTTACATATTAAGGAATTTAATTGTAATAAAAAGAAGTAAGTTCTGGAACCAACCCACCATTTTCATTACTTTTTTAAAGGGAAATTGCCCTAAGTAAAGAAGGAGAACTAAAGCTAATGAGCCACATAAATAAATATATATCATTTCGACTTAGAAACAATTCAGAACACAGAATTGAAGCCCCAACAAGTAAGGGATAACATCTAAAATCAAGCCAACAAAACAAGTATACAATCTACATATCTAGAGTCATAGACGGAATGTGGGTTAAAGCCCCAGTCGATTCTAGAAAATAAAGACAAGAACAGTGGTAAAATGAAACAAGCTTAATGCTTGGAAATGAATTAACCTTTGTATAAAAAGAACAACAAAGACTGGACGAGGGTTAAAAGAACGACTCTTTGCTTCAACGAGGTGGATAATCTTAGTATCTTCAACAAGCACATGAAGTCTTTAAAGTAAAATCCACAATTGGTAATGAACCTCCGGTTACAAAATTCTGAATACAATATTATAGTTAAGCCATTTTTGTGAGAAATTAATTACATTGAACCAATTGGCCATGAACCCAAAACCCGAGATAGCAGGTCGACGGATTTTATAGTTGGATCACACAAAAAAAGACATAGCCATGGGGTCTTCATATTCAAAGCCCTGGATAGGTATAAAAATTATGCAATAAACAGAATAGACCAATAAATAACTTAGCTGGATGACAAATACAAAGAATAATCTGCTTCTCAAAAGCTAAAGCCTTCATACCAGAGGAATCTAGAATAAACCCACATACCTAGAGGCCGAACAAAGTTTAATCTCAAAACCCTTGGTCAGATTTTGGGAGGAAATATTTGAGCCACCATTCTCGAGTGACTAGAAGACCTCCGATGAAACCTAGTAGGCCAATAGTCAAGAGTTGGTTATACACAGTTAGTTACAAAATACAACGAATATACTCAAGCCAAACTTAAAACAAATCAATACCTGGCTAGGGCTGCGGCATAAGCACCTCCTTCAAAGCATTGGGGCACTAGCATGACTCGTTGTGAACTTGAGAACCCAACATAACATCAACGCAAGATCATGACATTGCAGGAGGAAGAAATTTGCCAATCTTCAAGGTAACATGATCAAACCTGGGCGAAATCTGGAACTTGGAGCTGAAAACTAGAATGGTCTGTCAATGGAGAACTTAACAATGAGAATGCATTACAGTTTGGTTGGCAATGAGGATAAGAGTTCCCTTGTTGCTATCGGATGAGCCCAACACATGGAGAACCTTTGATGAGTGGTATTTCCCGAGGAGAGGCCGACAGCTAGAGGGTGGACGGAAGACTCCAAAATCTGGTTCTCGCCATTACTCGGGGGAATAAGTTCAATGCATAAGAACTAGGTTTAGTTCCATGATAAGCGCCATAAAGGTCTATCGTGCATCCCACTAAGTGTTAGATTTAAATGAATATCTGAAAACCAATATGTAATCGTTGGTACAAAAATTTTAACATAAATGTCGAACGCTTAAATCAAAAAAATTAAATAAACTCTCATATGAATTATAAATTGTTGTTATTGTATATAAATTACATGATGTGTGTATTTGTATATCAATTAAATAACTAAATAATGTCCGTATTTATATGCTTAAATAAGATTAAATTTTATAGTTATAACAATTTTTTTTTAAACTTAATATAAAGTGACATTACAAGTAAAGTGATGTTTCTCAACTTTACATTATAAAAGTTTTAAATTTTATTTTTAATCAAAATAAATTCATATTATTTATAAATATATTTTTTCCATTTTTCTTTTTATAAAAAATTACAATTATTTTTACATTTTAAATATATAAATCCTAACATCATATTTTAACCTTTTAAATATACAAACCCTAACTTCATATCTAATATTTACTTCCGAGAAAATTTTACTTCCAAAACCTCTCGATGCAAACTTTCTTACTAAACCTTCCTTCTCTTGAACTTACTAATTTGAATACTTGAATTTATTTACCAAAAAGGCACTTTGTTATTTCTATGATTCATTTGCCTACAGGTGTTACATATCTGAATTTCAATCCAGTAAAAAGTTACTAAATTTTAAAAAAATAAATGTTTTAAAAAATTCATGGGGTTGCTGAAGAAGTTATATATTGTCAAATACATTCTGTACATAGTACATATATTATTGGCCATGGCCCAAATACGCTGCAGCGCAGCTCCGCAGAGATCAATACCAGCCGAGACGTGCAAACCGACTGCCCCGACCGTTACAACATGCATTCACGTACATTTTTTTTTTTAATTCTTCGTAAAATCAATCTCGTTGATTAGAAATTATTGGTCTAATTATTTGAAGTCACTTTCCCTTCGGACGGTGACTTTTCTTTGAAAAATAATGCTTTCAAAAATCCATGGTCAATTCAATCTCAATAATGAGAAATTCTCTGGTTTAATTATTTGAAGTCACTTTCACTGTGGTGTCATTTTCAGCCTTCAGGAAGGAATCCATTTTTCGGGTGTGCTGTCAAATCCCCGAATCATGGATGAAATTATTAGATGGTGTTCTACTCCATATTAAATTGGATTTAATATTAGATTTTTGTGTAGACATTGGGTTCTCGACGGACTTTGAGATCTTATTGTGTAATATTAAAACAAAAATTTATCGAATATTAAATTAATATTTTTAAATTATTTAATTTTTTTTATTTTTTTATGTTTTTCGATTGAAGTTAATTTTTTTCATTAAAAATATAGTTATGTTTAGGTATGTAATGTACCAGAAGTTGTGTAATATGGAAGCCAAGAGGCTCTAAAATTGTTTCTAATTCTAATCAAAACCTCCACCTCTGGTTCAACCTAGGTTGGCATAAGGTTGTCAAGACCTTGGCTTGACCATTTCCAGAAAAAGAGATCATACAGGAGAATAAGGATAATATTACAAATACTATCACTTCCAAATTTAAGGATAAGTTGTGGGATGACCATTGCGGGATAGAAGAGATCATCCTGGAGAATAAGGATAATATTAGAAATACTACCACCTCCAAATTTAAGGATAAGTTGTGGGATTATAAGGA